>OZ005658.1:17396668-17533684 GCA_963930645.1 Salticus scenicus
TTGATCTTTTTTTTTTTTTTTTTTTAATTATTACTGTTTCAAAGTATTGCTTTCAAATTGTCTTTTTCCCTACAGACAGAAATATTTCCGGTAGACTTAAGTCCGGGCCAGACTCAGAGGAAAGGATAAACTAAATAATTAAAAAGCACATCGCTACGCCTTTTTAATCACGTGGCATATCGTTACGTAGAGGGAAAAGTCCTGTATTCTCTTTTCAGTTTCCCTAATATAAAAATGCACACATCCCTAGATGAAGTGCTTTTTTTTTATGTCGTTGTTAAATAAACTAAGTGATGCTTTTTTTACTTTCTTCTATATGTATACATACTTTCCAACTTTTCCGGTTTTCCCGGAAGACTTCCGGTTTTTTAACGTATTTTCCGGTCTTCCGGACAGATGATGAAATCTTCCGTTTTTAAAAAAGTCGCGGATATCGTTCGTTTTAAAAAGAAAACCCAAATGTTCTATGAAAACTCCTGATTCCCAATCTTTTTTCATCCATAACATAAATGTCAGTATTCATTTCAAACTTGCTTTATGAGATTCTAGAACATGTAAAGAAATAGAATTGTTAAATATTTCTTGCTGATGTAATTATTTTTTAAACCCCCCCCCCCCCTTTCATTTATTTCCAACTAGTGATCAGCAATCAAATGTTCTGCAGAAGTCTTTTGTTTCCTAATCTTTAGCCATCTGCAACATAAATGATAATATTAATTCTAAACTTCTTTCATTAGATTCTAGAAGTAGAGTTGAAAGAGTTTAATATTTCTTACTCTGTAATTATTTTTGTATCCCCCCCACCCCTTTCCTCAGATTGTGATCAACGATCAGTTCTAGAAACAATAAAGCAATGGAAGGGCTCAATATTTCTCACATGTGCAATTATTTTTAGATCTTTATTGCTTGATTTAATGAATCTGCTTATTTTTCCTCAATTAAATTAAATATTTGTTTGTCATATTTATACCAAATGTGTAAACACGGGAAAAAAATTAAGAATAATTTTTTCAGGTAGGAAAATTTTTTCCAAATCAATTTAAGAAAATTAATACTTAGTTGGTTTTATGCATGTTTGAAACTGATAATTAGCTACTGCTACTTTTTTTTTATATGTATGATTAATGTACGTATACAAAAATCATATTCTATTTATTTAAAAAATTAGTTATACTTTAACTTAACTAAGTTTTTTGGCTATTGTTAAATAAATTTCTTACAGATATTTATATGTTATCTTTTGTAGATATTTATATGTTGAAGAGGAATAACTTCATTTAAAACTTTTATATATTTAGTATAATCAATCTATAGTAAAACGTTTTTATAGATTGCTTCTAAATATTAAAATTGTAAAACTGTATTTTTTTTTTTTTTTTTTTCTATTTGACGTAATAAACAAGTAAAAAAAAAAAAAAATCTTCCCTTTTTTTTATGAAATCTTCTGCTTTTTTAACAAAAATCTTCCCTTTTTTTATTAAAATTGGTTGGCAAGTATATAGAGAAAGTATTGGATTCGTGAAAATTTTCGAACTTCAGTTTTCGATGGATTTACACGTTTTGGGATGTCCTGAACACGATTTGACTGTTTTTAGAAAATGTCTGTGCGTCTGTGTGTGTGTATCACAAATTTTCTGGACGCTGTATCTCACGAATCAATGAACAAAATCTAACCAAACTTGGTATTTAGTTGGGCTCTGACATAAACTGGTGCTGATTAGATCAATCGCTCAACAGGTGGCGCTGTCATCGTATTTTTTTTTTTTTTTTTTCTAAATTTTTAACATGGCAGTATAGAACAAAATTTCGTATGAATGTGCATAATGAGAGTTATTTTTAACGTGTGATTGTGAAATCAATATGAATTATTGATAATAATAATACTAAACTAGGAAAAATTTTTTTTGCATGTAGGAGTATCCTTTCCCACCTGTGGGGGGGGGGGGGAGTAAATTTTCAATTTGGGGATTTTTCGGAAGATCTCGTCAATACCTTTAAAACAAATGGTTGAACTATAGATCTGAGATAATTTAAAACAAAGTTATCGATTTTTTTTTTTTTTTTTTTTGAAAAAAACTCATTTCTGCTGATGATTGCAATATATTGACTTTCTTTCCGCATTTAGTGATATAATTCTGTCAGATAAACATCGTCTGCATTTATAATTGAAAATAATTTGATAATTTAATAAATAATTTGTATTGAATAAACTTTGTGTAAAATTATACAGAAGAAAGTCATGAGGAGGCCACATCATACTAGTTTCCTTATGTCATTGTTAAACAAACTTCACGACGTTATAAATAAATTTGTGTACTGGCCTCCTTATTCTGGAAAACCCCAAGGAAATAAAATAATAAATAAGTTTACTGGAACGGAGTCTTGTGTTGTTAATAAACTCTCTCCGGCTACGACTACCTTACAACAAAAGGGCGGCACCTACGCCCTTACATATATATTTAAACAGAATTGAAAGTACCGATATTTTTTGCTACCACAATTTTCTTTCTCTTGACCCGAATTTTTTTTTTAGTTAAAAGGGGGAAAATGTCTGAATAAGATAAAAACTTCTATATGAAAATAGTGGTAGAAAAAGAATCGGAAACTACATCACTATGTAAACACGTTGTTAAAACACATTTCTTCATCTTCTCATTCTTGAGAATTTCCATTTCTTATAATAGCTCCGAGTAGGAACTTCTCATTTAACTACTCATTTCAAATTTTATACTACTTTATATACAATTGATGAATTCTCTAGAACAGAATATTCTAGAATTCGAAAAGTCTAGAAATTGCTTTACATTAACCGAATAATTAACGTAAACATAATAAATATAATGAATTAATGAAAAATAAGCAATTTAGACATAAACAAAACTTTTTTTAAGCAATTTTTCTTGAAAGGGATCGAACTCACAATCTTTGGTTTTGTTGTCCGATGCTTTACCTCGGAGCCACGTCTTTCACAGTGTTCCTTACAATATTACAAGAGTGAATATGAAATGAATAGTTAAATGAGAAACAAAAAATCTTAGAAATCAGAAGTTCCTACCCAGTGTTATTATAAGAAATGAAACTTCTCCAAAATAAGAAGAATCTACTTATTTTTGAGAAGTGTGTTTGAACAGTACACATCAGCCAAGGGATTTATAAAAAGCACTTATCGTAACGCCTTTCATGAAATTAAATTATTAGTAATAGTTCTTATTTTTACTAATATTCCCTTTTTTGAGAAAGCAACGGCTCCCGCATTTTTTCGAGAAAAATCTTCTCAAATACCGTAATTTCGTGTATATAACCGTGGGTAATCTATAAAAAAAATCCTGACTTTGCATGTCCTGCGGGCTATCATCCGGTGCGGGGTATCTGACGCGAACAACGAGAAAATCAACACCAGTCTTATTTTTGTTTCGGAAGTCTGGGTTATGGGTTATTAAAGTGTAATGACGATGAAATTGAGGACAGTGAAAAGGTTGTGAAAAAGAATTTGATGAGGGGGATAATAAGGATGATGAAGATGAACTGTCCCAAACAATATTGCAGCATTTTATTTCTGATACGGAAAAATCCGATTTCGATGGATTTAAATGAATTTTGTATATAAATTTATTATTAATCTATAATTTTCTTATAAATAGAATAAAGGCGTTAAACATTAGAAGTTACTACAGTTTATAGTAATTTATATAGAGAGAAAGGTTAATACTAAGTGATGATTAATAGCAATTAGTATTGAAATTATAAACAGCGATTGCCAACGATATGATTTTAGAAGTGCGGGGTACCTTCTATAGTTCGGGGTATCTTTCGGTTATAATTATTTTTTTAATATTTTTTTTATGCTGCGGGTTACCTTCCGCTGCGGGTTATATACGCGAAATTACGGTAGATATGAGGAGGTTCATCTTCTCATTTTTTGTTAGTTCATTTTTAACAGTGCATTTCCGTTACAGCGCAACCTTTTTAACAGTGCAACCTTGCTGCTAAAATAAACATATTTAAATGAAAAGAGCAAAATTAAAGAAAAAGTAAAACTTTGTTATATACTTTATTCAATTATTTCGAAATATGTACATAAATATACAATTCATCTTTTCAATTCCTAAAAGTCGTGACATTTGACAGATTTGAGACCTACAGTTACATCTCGACTTTCATCTCGATTGATCCATATTACAATAATTCACAGAAACAGATGCACAGCATCTGATAGACATAGGACAGCACAAACAGCCCGCTTCGGGATTCGAACCCAGAACCTGGAGATCCAGAAAGCAGCGGCCTACTGACCGAACCAACAGGCCGGCTAAAAAAGTCCTGATATACACAAAAATAAATAAATAAATAAAGGGAACAAAAATCAATTCACAGCTTTTTTCCTTTGATGCACCGTAAATTTTTTCCGGACTAGTTTTTCCAAAGCGACGATTGGAGATTCTAAAATTAAAGCAACAAGAAGTGATAGAGCATACGTCACCAGCAGGAAACCCAAAAATAAAATAACCTGAAATACAAAGACATTACATTCAGCTATGTATGTAACGAACCGTACAATTTCAATCTTCTACAAAGAGCAAAGGGTTTATGCAGCCATATTATCGTATTACCATAAAATGAACTAAAAAATCTTACGTTGAATTGTAAAAAATGAGTACAGTCGGTAACAAAAGTGTCCGAACACTAGAAAATATTCCTATGTAAAAAAAGTACACTTCATGCGGTTTTGTTAAATAAATCCATATCGAATCACGTTCTTGCACTGACTAAGAACAGGATTCGAGAAGGATTTATTTAACAAAACCGTATGAAGTGTACTTTTTTTACATAGGAATTTTTGCTAGTGTTCGGACACTTTTGTTACCGACTGTACTGCAAATTATTAGAACACGGACAATAATTGTTTTGGGTTGAAATAGTAATTTAGGTACCTTCATCCGGTGAAAACATGACTAAGACCCATTTACAGTCTATTGGCCATACTATCGGCGAAGAAAAGTGAGCACGAGTGCAACGATTTTGGGCATTGCTGCTTCCATATTGTATTCACGCCTAGTTTTTTTTTTTTTTTTGACTCGTTCATTATTGTTACTCAAAACAGATGCTGCGTGCGTTTCAATTTTATGCTCGTATTGTTTGCTTACAAAATACTCAATATTGAGAATAACAGGCAGGGCCTGATTATCTAAAAGGCTCTGGAAGCACAAGCTTCCCCTCTAAAATTTAAGAGGGGGCCCCATAAGGATTAAAAACATGGTCTTGAATTTTTTGTTTCATATTTTTACACTGAGATTGAATTTTTTCTGAGAAAAGTTACCTAAAACAAGACAAAACACTCACTATTTCAGGAGAAATCTATTATTTAACCTCAAAAATCTGAATGTTCTCAATTAGAAAGTTGTATGATTTTAATGTTCTGTGTAGAAACCACCCTGATGTATGAAAAATAATAATAATAATAAACATACACTATTTTTTTGGTCTATAGCATTTTTATATTACAATATGTAACAGGAAAATAAGATTTTCCGAAATGAAAGGGGGCCCCGAAATGATGCTGAGCTTCCCCTAGCTTCAAAGCTTAATCGGGCCCTGATAACAGGCGCCTGCTTACATAGCAGTATTAAGAAAAATATTATTTCGACTTTTATTTTTGTAAAAGATATCTTATTATTTAATGACAAACTCTTTTACTCGGATTACTTTTTTTGTCGATTTATTTATTACTAATTTTGTTATGAATATCTATTGTGCGGCCGCGATAATTTGGCGTGTGACTTACATGGTTTCAGACGATTCTATTAATGAAATAAGGGGAGAAGTAATGTTTCTATGACAGCACAACCAAGAGTAGTTTCCAGATTTGGTCCTGTTAACCCCCTTATGGCTGAGAAATTATAATTTAAAAATGTTAATAAATGCATAGATATAGTAATAAGACATAGATTGATCAGCGAGAGGGAAAAAGTGATACCTTTTTTTTCGGGAAAAGTCACTCTAATGGCTGCCTTTTCCCAAATAAATCACACACAGGAATACACACGGATAATTTAGTAAATAAAATTTATGAATAATTTATTTACTAAAGGTGAATGAAAAACTCCAGGTACAGTTTCAAATTCATTTTTCTTTTTATTCTTTTTTTCAATACTCTCTAATGGCTGATTTTAGAACTTTTTTTCGGCATCAAAATTTTTTGCTCGATAACATGGGGATGATAGATCTATATATATTACTATATCTATGAATAAATGTCCAGATGGTTGAGCACTAAGTTTCAGCAGTCTAATAAAATTGGAAAGAAAATTTGATTAGAAAAACTTAGCTGCTTTGGTAAAGTAAAAGAAACGTTTAAAAAAAAAAATAACATTTCAAAGTACAATCACCATTAGAATAAGGAGGAAGGGGGATGAAAGAAATAACATTATTAAATTAAAAAAAATTAAATATATATAGATATAGATAGATAGATAGATAGATAGATATATGTAGTGATCTGTTTCTACGCTGTATGAAAATGATAATAATAATAATAATAATACCATCACAGTTTTTTGAAAACGTGGATATACAATTGTCATTAATTAATATAACATAATCATTATGAACTATAACAGTTATTGTGTTTTACCTAAAATACCAGTTAAGGACCTTTATTACTACCGACAGCTTGGTGTCATCAACTTCTGCATTCATAATTCGCGGGACAACACCATGGCAAGTTATGTTCATCCCGTGGGAGTTCTAAGAAAATATCGTAATGATGTAATATCGTTTGCATGTACAGTCGGTAACAAAAGTGTCCGAACACTAGCAAAAATTCCTATGCAAAAAAAGCACACTTTATACGGTTTTGTTAAATAAATCCTTGTCGAATCCTGTTCTTAGTCAGTGTAAGAACATCATTCGATAAGGATTTATTTAACAAAACCGTATGAAGTGTACTTTTTTTACATAGGAATTTTTGCTAGTGTTCGGACACTTTTGTTACCGACTGTACTTCAAAGTTCCCCAACCCCCTACGAAGTTGAGGAGGTCTGTCTTTTTTATGGCACTGAGGGGTCAGAACAAATCTATTCATTCATTCGGATTATAATGAAATTGGTGAAATTCAAAATTTTAAAGAAAAATTAAAGTTTTTTTCCCCCCTTCTTTGAGAGGTCACTCCTACGTACCTTACGACGAAAATTTGGATTAACGGAGAGGAAATTAAAAAATATTGATAGGATGTATACGCCCGACGAGTACATTAATACAGTGGCAAATGCTTCGAATGTACAGTCCGTAACAAAAGTGTCCGAACACTAGCAAAAATTCCTATCTGAAAAAGGTACACATAATACACATAAATCCTTGTCGAATCCTTTCCTTAGTCAGTGTAAGAACATGATTCAATAAGGATTTATTTAACAAAACCGTATTAAGTATACCTTTTTTACATAGGAATTTTTGCTAGTTTTCGGACACTTTTGTTGCCGACTGTAGCTGGCAAATTTAGAGTGATCATAGTGAATAGTTCTCTACTATTAACACTAGTTTCCCACTTACTACGCCAATACTACAGTCAGTAACAAAAGTATCCGAACACTAGCAAAAATTCCTATGTAAAAAAAAGTACAGTTAATACTATTTTGTTAAATAAATCCTTGTCGAATCATGTTCTTAGACTGACTAAGAACAGGATTCGACAAGGATTTATTTAACAAAACTGTTTTTTTATATAGGAATTTTTGCTAGTGTTCGGACACATTTGTTACCGACTGTACTACGCTACTTTAATCAGGAAACTTGTCCACCAAAGACAGGGGAAAATATTTCATTTCTTCGTATAATTATTTTGAATGTTCTTCCAGAAATCTCGGCACTCTTGTAAAGTCTGAATTTATTGGTATCCTCAATAATTTTTGTTTGTGAAAGCATAATGATTCTCATCTTCTCAAAATGGCGTCCACGAAATCATAACTGCAGAAAAATCCTATAAACATCCATAAAATGAAATACCTCAAAACTCTAAAAGAGTTCATTCCGGAAGAGAAATTACGCACCTTTTGGACAGAACTTTATGAATGGTCAGCTCATTAAGAATTTAAACAACCACTGTAATTAAGCGTAATTTAGTGTTTTTTTATGGTTATTCTGCTTATACCATGTTGTATAAAGCAGTACATAGATTTCAATGAAGAGATTGGAAGTAGAGCAGTGATTTTTGAGAATTACCAGAACACATGAAGAAAAATTAGATATTAAGTGCAAAAAGGAGATACGTCTACAATGCAAAAACGATCGCCATGGACGTATGTACAGTCGGTAACAAAAGTGTCCGAACACTAGCAAAAATTCCTATGTAAAAATAGTACACTTCGTACGGTTTTGTTAAATAAATCCTTATCGAATCATGTTCTTACACTTACTAAGAACAGGATTCGACAAGGATTTGTGTAACAAAACCGTATGAAGTGTACTTTTTTTACATAGGAATTTTGGACACTTTTGTTACCGACTGTATAAGGAAAGCGCAGGTGACGTCACGCGCAAACAAACTTGTTTATACTCAGGGCACTGCTCATCTACTAAGGGCAAAACCTTGGTATTTCCACCAATACAGGTTGTTCTTTTGGCACTCGTGAGTGGCAAAGATTGATTGACGGAGCGTTTGTTTGTAAATATGCCCTTTCCTAATTATTGACTTTTGATTAAAATGGTGTATTTGTGATAGGGATAGTAATAAAAATGCTGTGTCATTTTTTCAGAATTATAAATTCACACAAAATTTGTTAAAACAGTTTTTTGTGTCACCTGTAAAATTAAGTTTTTGTGACGTGTCTCGTTTCTGCAGTCAGTGGTTCATGTACAGTCGGTAACAAAAGTGTCCGAACTCTAGCAAAAATTCCTATGTAAAAAAAATTGCACTTAATACTGTTTTGTTAAATAAATCCTTGTCGAATCCTGTTCTTAGTCAGTGTAAGAACAGGATTCGATACGAAATTATTTAACAAAACTGTATTAAGCGTACTTTTTTTATATAGGAATTTTTGCTAGTGTTCGGACACTTTTGTTACCGGCTGTAAGGTTGAAAGTGAGTTGGATTAACGTCACATAGGAGCTATTCAGTGTTCAATTGTCGACGGTCTGTGATGAGATTGACTCTAAAGAGCGGTCCGGTGACATGCTATCATAATTTTGATCAACCTCAGAACGGATGTTCTCCACCTCGGCAACCTCCCAGAGCAGAATATTCCATTTAAATAGCACCATTCATTTAAAATAGTCCTATGGCTCTCACGTATAGTAATACAAGTCTTAATAAGAAAAGTTGTTATTTTTCGCGTTTTTTAAAATACGCATATTCTTAAGAGCCTATTCAAGAATTGTTTTCTTAAAAATTCAAATATATTTTCATAAGGCCTATAAACAGGGCTTCAGGAATGTGAGAAAAAACTGGTCGACAGCAAAAATTTCTGGTAGCCAGTAAAAAATATCAGCCCGCATTCTTTTTTTTCTTCTTTTTTTTTTTTCCCAATTTTGAAATTTACCTGAATATAGAAATTAAAATTCTACACATAAAAACCAAATATTCACTAGGCTAGAATGGTACATCAGGAAACGCCTGTTTAACTTCTTGAAACCGGTTTTTATTTTCACTAAACAGATACTTCTTCGATATTAATATATCATTACACCAGCACAACGATTCAGCATCAAGTCACTAAGCATACGGAAACAGGAGCAGTGTAAACAAATTCCCTAAAACTGCGCATTAAGTTAACACAGAGTTGTGAAACATGCACGGAGAAAAGTAGTGTAAATCATCTAGGGCTGTACTGATTCAACAGAGTACACAGTGTCTGGAAACGTAGTGAGACAAGCGAGAATCAAAATGGCGAGGGTTTGACTACATCGAGAGGGGAATAGCCCAATTCTAGGACCAAAAATTTCCCCAAAGTATTAAAGAAAATGTTGCGTTTCCTTAAAGTTGAAAACATAGTCGCTAGTTAAAATTTATTGGTCGTCAATGGCAACCGGGCGACCGTATTTCACGAGCCCTGTCTATAAATATATTTCATCAAGCACATTATCGTTCAAGTTCAAACACAAACTAGTTGGCATAGGTGGACTCTGCTCAGTTCCCCATCATATTTATGTTCTCAGAAATTTCTAGTGCGAGACATATTACTAGTGGATCTGCAGATCAGGAGCCTCAACGTCCTATTTGCATCAGACATTATTCAATAGGTCATTTTTATTTATTCCTTATTATATAATAGTATATATTGATTCGATCGACTTATTACCAAAATCAAATACATTCCTGAGGGGGGCGGCAGCCCCCCTCAACCCCCCGTTGTATCTCTCTTTGTATACCTATTTGTATATGATATAAAGTGTTACGAAATTGTAAATAATTGCATTTATTTTTGTATAAATTCTTTCAAAGAGGTTTAGTAAGTTGATAAAATGCTAATTTTGTGCCTTTATAGTCGTTTTAGCGTTAAAATAGCCAAATTTTCCTTTAAAAACGCATTAAAAAGCTCCTATAAGGGAAGAAATAAATTTGGCGCCAAATTTGGCGACTATTTCCCTCCTTGGCGATTTTTTTGGCGATCATGGTGAGAAAATCCTTATTAGGGATATACCAAATATGGAAGCTCTAATCTCATTGGCTGATGTGATACGAGAATTTTCCAGAACAGTCTGTTTTCGATAGAAAAGTATAAAAGGAGCATTATTTTCGCCAAGACGGTCAGTCTCAGATCTATATCAGTTTCGTCAAATGCTTGCTCAATGGGCTCATGAATATGTGTACCAAATTGCAAGTCAATAGCGTTATTTTGGGGGCCGCTATCGCGGTACATACAAATTCTTCCCATAAGCCATAATGGTAAAAAAAACTTTGGCGTGTCCCTGTACACGAACTTACAAATGGAATGCACACCGAAAACTATACAGCTAATTTCGTGGGCATCATGAACATGTGTACAAAATTTCAAGTCAATAGCGTGTTTTTTGCGGCCGCTATCGCATGACAGACAGACAGACAGACGGAATCCAAAATCCTTTTGAGTCTCAACAGAGGGCCTCCATTCACATTTCGGCAAAAATTGGAAGTCAATAGCTTGATTTTTGCGGTGGCTATCGCGGTACATACAGATTCTTCCCATAGGCCCTAATCATAAAAAATCTTTGGCGTATCCCTGTACACGAACTACAAATGGAATACACACCTAAAACTATACGGCTGATTCCGTTGGGCTCATGAACACGTGTACCAAATTGCAAGTCAGTAGCGTGATTTTTGTGGCCGCTATCGCGGTACATACAAATTCCTCCCATAGGCCGTAATGATAAGAAAAACTTTGGCGTGTCCCTGTACACAAATTACAAATGGAATACACACCCAAAACTATACAGCAGATTTCGCGGGGCACATGAACACGTGTACCAAATTGCAAGTCAATAGCGTGATTTTTGTGGCCGCTATCGTGATACATATAAATTTCTGCCATAGGCCGTAATGATAAGAAAAACTTTGGCGTGTCCCTGTATACGAACTACAAATGGAATACATACCAAAAACTATACAGCTGATTTCGTGGGGCTCATGAACATGTGTACCAAATTTCAAGTAAATAGCGCTTTTTTGGCGGCCGCTATCGCGCGACAGACAGACAGACAGACACAGCCCAAAACCGTTTTGAGTCTCAACAGAGGGCCTCCACTGACGTTTCGGCAATAATGTTAAAAGAAATCAATTTGACCAAAGCTTCATACAGTGACAGAATGAAATCCCCGCCTAATAGGCTATCCACCGTTCATTTCGATATATTTATCTTATTCTAATCTATTAATTTATTTTATCAGGGTCAATTTCGTTGTTTAGTTTTCATGCTACTATTTCCAATGCATTAATCCTCAAATTCATATTTATATGAAAAATTTACAATTTCGCTATGTTGATAAAATCGTAAATTACGAATAATTTACGAAATTTTCCTATTAGAATATTTGTATTCAATCATGTTCAAACAAATATCATAAACGTAATTTTGAAGTTGTCTAACGTATTTAGGATCCTCAAAATGGAAGTTTATGCCCAATTTTGCTTTATTCTGACATGTTAAATAAATCGTAAATTCCAAATAACTTACGAATTTTTTAAATTGGAAAAATCATAGTCTATGATATCCATGCCAGTATCCTAAATATTTTTTCGAAAGTGGTTTGACATCTTTACGATGAAAATATCCCTCAAGATTGACGTTTATGTGAAATTTTGCTCTTATTCAGCCATGTTAAGAAATTCGTAAATTTCCAATAACTTACGAAATCTTTATATTGGAAAATTCATAGTCATTAATATTCATGCCAGTGTCCTAAATAATGTTTCAAAAGTAGTCTGACATCTTTACGATGAAAATATCTCTAAAAATTGACGTTTATCTGAAATTTTGCCCTATACTGCCATGTTAAGAAATTCGTTAATTTCCAGTAACTTGCGAAATTTTCAAAGTAGCATATTTATAGTTACTGATGTTCATTCCGGCATCAAAACTGATATTTTAAAACTGGTCTGACATTTTTACAATAAAAAGTTTTCATTTAATGCACGTTTAAGTGATTTTTTGTCCTATTCTCCCATGTTAAGAAAATCGTAAATTTCGAATAACTTACGAAGTTTTTAAAATCGAATGTTGCAAATGAATAGGGTTCTTGCCAGTGTCGAAAGTAATATTTTAAAACTGATCTGACCTCTCTGCGACAATTTGTTCTTGAGATATCGTGTACACAGACTAACAAACTAACGGACTGACCCACTAACAGACTAACACACTAACAGACTAACAGACTGACAGACTAACAGACACCCTACAGACAGACACCATAGAAATTTTGTCATTTTCGGATTCCTCACACCTGAAAACGTGTAGAAATGTCAAAAAACCGAGGTCGAATTTTTTCACGATTACCTAAGTTCCCCATACCTATAGTATGATGGGGAACTAACAAGAATTGCAAATTGTCTTTCATTAAATAGTTGCCATTTCTTGGTTTAAATTATAATAAAAAAAGCATTACAGAATTATTATTATTATTATTATTATTATTATTATTTTTGGATGGATGTATATTTTTAAATTGAATTTATTTCTTTAATATATTGTAATCGATTTAACGACTAAATTGCGTTTGACGTTAAGGTTTGTCAAACAAAAACAAAACTCAATTAATGACAAAAGTAATGATAGTTGTAAAGAAAATAAGATGAGCGATTGCAAGAGACAAAAAATCTGGAGAAGCTTATAGCGTTTGCCCATAGGGTCATTTCAGTCGCGTTTTGGTTACCATTTAGCCTATCTCTATGGTAATCTGTGATCAAGTTTAACCAACACCTCCTGTAATAATGCCTTCGAGCTGAGCTCTACGTCATGGAAGATCGGTCGATTTTATCCAATCAACACTTCCTAAGATACATGTCGGATCGTGGGGATTGGATGAAATAGGCCGATCTTCCGTGACGTAGAGCTCAGCTCGGAGGCATTATTACAGGTGGTGATGGTTTAACTGATGGCTGTATTCACCAATAACTTCAACTTCCGGTTAAACACGAAAACTTGAAAAGCATATAAAGTCAGGGTACAACTTTTCATAAAAATTTGATGCGTTGCTTATGCCATCTAGCGGCAATGTTATTTTTAGAATTTTTAGCTGAAAATAACTAATCAAAGAATATACGAAATCTCCGTCACTAGATGACAGAAGGAGACGGTCAAATTTTTTTAGAAATCTACACACTGCCTTTAGACGCTTTTCAAGGTTTTGCGTTGAACCGGGAATTGAAGTTAATGACGAATACGGTAAGTGGCTCAGCTCGGTGTGTCCAAAGAGGTTGATCTAAAGTGGGTTCAGCCTTTCTCTAAAGCTAAGCAGTTGACAATTGACGTGGATCTTGGATTTGCCTTTAGGGATGGTCCGGAATCATGTCATCACAATTTTTCTTGACGAAGTACAGTCGGTAACAAAAGTATCCGAACACTAGCAAAAATTCCTATATAAAAAAAGTAGAGTTAATACTGTTTTGTTAAATAAATCCTTGTCGAGTCATGTTCTTACACTGACTAAGAACATGATTCGACAAGGTTTTATTTAACAAAACAATATTAACTCTATTTTTTTTATATAGAAATTTTTGCTAGTGTTCGGATACTTTTGTTACCGACAGTACATATGTCCCCAGTTTTAGTAACGCTCAGAGGTATTATTTTCAACTCTATGTAAGAGTGAGCTCAACAAAGAGTCCACTGTGCGTCAATCATTGTTTGATTAAAATTAGAATATGTGGAACTATTTTTTTTATGATAAATTATGTGAAAATATTGCATGTATACGTACCATAGTAGGATGCGAGAACTCCAAAGATGACCGCAGTGATAATAAATACCCATTAATGACCATTGGGTGAATTAGGTAAGCAGAGTAGGTGAGACGGCTAAAAGGAATGAAGAGCTTGAAAGACAGGAGACTGTTAATAAAACCTACAAAGTAAAAAAAAATTATTACAACTGCAAAAATTTCATCACAAGGTCATTGAAATAATTATTGTAAGATACTATTTAATTCTTTTACTTAAAATTATATGCGCACGATTTGATTTTGTTTTTGATGATTTCATTAGATTCGCAATAATTTTTATGATTTCAAAATATGAAAGTTTATGATAAATTTCTTAAGCTTGCTTGTTAGACTTACTACTTCATACTTATCTTAGTCTTACAGTCGGTAACAAAAGTGTCCGAACACTAACAAAAATTCCTATGTAAAAAAAAGTACACTTCATACGGTTTTGATAAATAAATCCTTATCGAATCATAGTCTTACACTGACTAAGAATAGGATTTGACAAGGATTTATTTAACAAAACCGTATGAAATGTTTTTTTTTTTTTTTTTTTTTTTAACATAGTAATTTTTGCTAGTGTTCGGACACTTTTGTTACCGAGTGTACTTCAATTTCCTGTTCTATATATGATTACCGAAATAATGCAATTTTTGATACTAATCTATGTATGAATACTGAGCAAAAGATAAATAAATAAATAAAGGACCGGTCAGTATGGAATTGCCTTCTGAAACATAAGGTCTCGGGTTCGATCCCGATTCAGGTATGGATGTTTGTAGTGTTCTAATATGGGTAAAAATAAAAAAAAAATATTATTGTGAACTTATGTAACAAGGAGCATTCGAGACAAAGGTCATTGTAATTGTAAATCTCAAAACTGTAAATAAATAAATAAATAAAAATAAAATTTCAGAAAGTTCAAAAAGTGGCCCCCACAAGGAAGTCTACAGTCGGCAGCAAAAGTATCCGAGCACTAGCCAATAATTCAGATATCAAAAAAGTACACTTAAAACTGTTTTGTTAAATAAATCCTTGTCGAATCATGTTCTTAGACTGACTAAGAACAGGACTCGACAAGGATTTATTTAACAAAGCAGCATTAAGTGTACTTTTTTTAGACAGGGATTATGGCTAGTGTTCGGGAACTTTTGCTGCCGACTGCAGATGTTCTACTTCGATTTTTTTTTTTCATTATATTTTTAAAGAATACTTCGTGACACAAGAGGAAATATAAATTATTAGTGAAAAGTTCTGTTATCTAATAGAAAATTTGAATATAATCAATATCTGTTAAAAAAATAAAACTCGCACAAGAAAATTCTGCTTAAAAAACTAACCGAATTTTAACAATATGAAAGTTACAAATTTCTTATTCATATGATCGAATTGTGGGATTTAGATATCGATGCACACAGCCGATTTCATGAAATATCGTCGGTTTTACTACAGTCGGCAGCAAATCTATCAGGGCACTAGCAATAATCCCTGTCTAAAAAAAGTACACTTAATACTGCTTTGTTAAATAAATTCTAGTCGAGTCATGTTCTTAATCAGTTTAAGAACATGATTAGACAAGGATTTATTTAACAAAACAGTGTTAAGTGTACTTTTTTGATATCGAAATTATTGGCTAGTGCTCGGATATTTTTGCTGCCTACTGTATATATCGACCCGCACAATTTTATACTTTTATCCTCTGATTTACTAGCGGGAGAGCCATCCCTTCCGCGAATGATCAAGATTGTGATAGAATGTCTCCGGACCACCTCTAGGGTGAGTCCCCGACCGTCGTTAATAGCCCTCCTAAGCAGCACTAGTGCGACATAAAAAATCCAACCAACCAATTGATTTACTTTTGATAATAATTCCCCTTCTCTAAAATTGTGGTTATTTTGATAAGCTCAATTGACGATTAGAACGTCTGTCGTCATTCGACGTCATGGTGAAATTTAACCTATAGGAGTCTTCATTTAACCCACAAATAAAGGACTATAGCCAATCATAGCGCAGCTTTTACCCACAAACAAAAGGAAACTCCGCCTCGTTCTAGTCGTCCATTGACAAAACATTGTAACGTTAAACTGAAGGTCTTAGGTTTGAACTACAGCTTGGTCTCTTTCCTGTTTGTAAAATTAAATTCGGCCAACCCACTACAAAGCACACTGAGCTGAAGAACAACTGGGGCAAATGGTTCTAATACCTTTGCACAGTGTTCGTGCGTGCCAATTTTTCTGCAATCGTTTGCCGTACAAAGTCAAACCTAGCACGGCAATCAACATTTGTCGGGTCGCCTATTGCTATTATACCTTTTAAAGAATTAAAATTTAAAATTGTAATATCGTTTTTAGCATATGATTGTTCGAACAGACAACCTTTACACAATTTGAAATATAAAGATATAAAATATACTTTCTGCCGTGCAACGCTTGGAAGATAAACCTTCCAAAAACGGCATGCGAAAACCGGTCCAGCATTTCCTCCAGTTGTTCTTCACCTCAATGTCAAAGCAGTTGTAGAAATGGTCGATGGGTTGGTTGGTTGAGTTTTCCATCGCGCTTGTGGTCGAAGTTAATATCCTAATTAGTGGTGTGGGTATCGTTTTATATTATTTATATTCTACCGTGGGATATAAATTTTAGAAAAAAGTATTGTTACAGAATATGCAAATATAAATTACCTCCTTGTCCAAACAAACAAACATATATCACCCAAGACAAACCTGCTGCAAAACAAATACGGCTGAGGGCGTTGTAAAAGCTGCGGCCGATCACATCTGGGTGATTGTGGTACAAACCATAGACGGTAGCTAGAGTTATAGAGCTTGCGACTATCCAACCGATAGTCAAGAACACCTGTTGGGAAAAAAATTAAATATAATTATTTTTTTTTTAAACAATGTTATATTGACATGAGGGTGGGGGTGTATTTGGGTCGATAATCTTCGCACTAGAGCTGCCATCTAAAACATGGACATGAACATTTTGGCATAGCTCGATTTTGATTTCATCTTACTCAGAGGCTATTATTCTTACACATCTGAAAGTTTTTAAACATAAAATACAAGTAACTGTCTTTTAAAAATTATTATTATTATTATACATATATATATATACACAGTCGGTAACAAAAGTCTCTGAACACTAGCAAAAATTCGTATATAAAATAAGTACACTTAATACAGTTTTGTTAAATAAATCCTTGTCGAATCCTGTTTTTAGACTGATTAAGAACTTAGACAAGAATTTATTTAACAAAACTGTATTAAGTGTACTTTTTTTATATAGGAACTTTTGCTAGCGTTCGGAGACTTTTTTTACCGACCGTATATATACAACCTCTGACAATAAAGTTCGGTGAATAGTCCTGTAACATTAATGTAGATGAAATATTAACGAAAGTTACCCTACTGTCCTTTTAAATACTCACCTCCATAACTATGCACTGCTGAGATCTGCTATACATGTCCTGGGAACTTTGCAAGAAGTCATCTTTTAGGATGGTGTTCAAAAGCCTCAGGATGTCAGGAATATCGTCAAATCTCTTTCCTATCAAAGCGAATTTGAGTCGTGGGAATAGGAAGAAGTCTGGAGGATTGAGAACTGGCAAATATGGTGGATGTTCAATTTGCACCACCCTCTAAACGTGCCTGCTTCTGATCGTCAATCAAGTGATGTGGCACAAGACGACAACACGTTTTTCTCATCCCTAAATTCTGGGTAATGATTTGTCACACGGGTTCACAGTTATCTGCAGTTCATCAGCTATCATGCACACAGTTAATCGACGATCTTTCGTGGTTCATTTCTTCACTTTCTCACTGTTTTCGTCACTGACGGAGGTCGCTGGTCTTCTGCTACAGCAGTTGTCAGAAACACTTCCCCGGCCCTCTCGAAAACAGGTAAACAACTCGTATAGACATGTCATGGACAGTGCTTGATCTTCATAAACACGCACCAGCATCGTATGAGTTACTTTCGGTGTTTTGCCAAGCTTAGAACAAAACTTTAAACTTTTCATTTCCCTGTTCTCAGTTAAGAACCAACGCACTCAACAAGCACTTTGTAAAACAAGTCTTACACGGAACACAAACGATGCTCAAATGAACAACGGTGGGGGCAGATGGTCAACACCTGCCACTACACAGGTGCAGCGTTTTGTTTCGCCAGTGTTGCCAGATCGGCCGTTCTGACTTCATTCACCGAACTTTATTGTCAGAGGTTGTATAACTTAAGAATGTGCAACTTAAAGGGAAAAAAATGATAAAATTTTGTATTTCTTGATTCCACATGCCTCGCGGTTTGGGACAAGTATAACCTATACCACATATAGTATAGTAAGAGATATGTAAGGCATGTCCAGATAGTAAAAACTATCACGAATTCAGAATATTTAGAATCTTTAAAGTAGTTCAACTCGTTACAAACGTGGTAATATTTCCATACGCCTCTAACTCGCACTTCATATCCTAAAAATTTTAAGTGGAGGATCAAAATCGTGATGGCATGTCTCCTGACGAATGAGTCCCAGACAGTCCCCAATTGCCCATTTCGCAGCACTAGTGCGATGTAAAACCCATCTAACCCTCCGACTAACCTAAGCATTTTAAAGTTCATGAAAGCAATAAATTATAAATAAATAAATAAAAATAAATAAATCAGAATGTCATGATTTTCATTCGTAATTAAAAGACAGAAATGAAAAAAGCAAAGTAAAAAAAAAATAGTCATACAGTTGAGATGCTTGGAATAAAAGGGAAACACTTTGGTCATACTTTCCTAACATACAGTCGGCAGCAAAAGTATCCGAGCACTAGCAATAATCCCTGTTTAAAAAAAATACACTTCATACTGCTTTGTTAAATAAATCCTTATCGAGTCATGTTCTTAATCAGTCTAACAACATGATTCGACAAGGATTTATTTAACAAAACAGTGTTAAGTGTACATTTTTGATATCGGAATTATTGGCTAGTGCTTGGATACTTTTGCTGCCGACTGTACAAACTTCCTAAGGGTTAATCAACTACAGTCGGTAACAAAAGTGTCCGAACACTAGCAAAAATTCCTATGTAAACACTTCATACGGTTTTGTTAAATAAATCCTTGTCGAATCCTGTTCTTAGTCAGTGTAAGAACATGATTCGATAAGGATTTATTTGACAAAGCCGTATGAAGTGTACTTTTTATATATAGGAATTTTTGCTAGTGTTCAGACACTTCTGTTACCCACTGTATGAGTGACAAACCAAAAAGCTTAAGAAATTAATCAAATCTGAAGTTCAATTAAAAATCTACATACAAAACTAGGCTTGCTTACCAAAAACTGTAAACTTTCTTCAAAAGTACAGCAGTGGCAAAACTTCGAATTTCGAGTGGGGCAACCTGTCGCAGAGGGAAATGAAAGCAACTTTACAACCTTTAGAAATAGTCATTCTTTCCTATTTGATTCGGATTCCTAAAGTTAAGTGTAATTGGCAGTAAAGTTTTAGAGACAAACCGGTCTATTGACTATTATTTGATTCTATATCCGGGGTTACCAAAACTGGACGCCATCTCCTTCACGGAGGATTAGAATTGTGATGACATGTCTCTGAACCACCTCTCGGGGTAAATACCAGACCGTCACCAATCGGATGTAGTTTTAGTGCACCATAAAACCCACTGAATTTCAAACTCGACCCGTTTTGATATATTTTACTTATTTTATTTTAATTTAATATAATTTAATGTATTTATTTATTTTTGTCACCTTATTTTTCTTTATTTTCTTGTGACTGCGCATTCCCTCCCCCAGATAGTCTAATTTGCGCATAGATATAGTAATAAGACATCGATTGATCATCCAGGAGAAAAAAATGTGATTCATTTTGATTTGGGAAAAGACGGCCATTTTACCACCTAATGGTCGTCTTTTTCGGAGTGATTAGTCACTGACAATTTAGCAAATAAAATATTTGTATATTTTATGTACTAAAGGTAAATGAAAAACTCCAGATACAGTTCCAAATTCACTTTTTTTATACTATATCTACTAACTTAGTTAATATGTAAAACGGGTGAGCTTTACTTACACCACTGCTAACTATATTTAAAAGAATTTTGAAAATTTTCTATTACTTATTAATACAGAGTGTCCAGTAAAGGACTTACTGATTTCAAAATTAAATATCTCGAAAACAAAGGACAATAGAGGGATGAGACAAACTGTATATTTACTAAGAAAACTGTAAAAATTATTTGATACAGGAATTTTGAAAATAGTAACAAAAGTTGCCAGCAGATGGCGCTGTACAGGGTTATGGAAAATAAAAGCAGTTCTTTCTCAAGTAGTCCATAGAATCAACGCAAAATCTGTTCAAAATGTTCACCGCTAGCCATGCAAAGGTGACGTAAACGAACAACAAAATTTTCCCTCACCCCCTGTAGCATGTCATTCACATGCCGCACAGATTGCCTCTTCAAGCTCGTCCAGTGTCTTGGGTTTATTTTGGTACACACAGTCTTTTAATGCAGTGCCATCTATTGGCAACTTTTGTTACTATTTTCCAAATTCCTGTATCCAATTTTTACAGCTTTCGTAATAAATACACAGTTTGTCTCATCCCTCTATTGTACTTTGTTTCCGAAATATTTAATTTTGAAATCAGTAAGTTCTTTTCTGGACACCCTGTATGCGCTGTATAAAAACTTTGAAAAAAAAATCCATTATGAAAACAAGTATTAATTTCATAATAATAACAAACTGCATTTTTCATAAATTAGTCAAATATATCTTACTAATGAAAACTTATCCCATTTCCTTTCATATATTTATTAGAAAAATTAACAGCCGCGGAATACCTGTATTTCGGAATTTTGAAAAATCATAAACATTCTGTTTCATTCCGAGTTTCATACCTACTAATGGCTGATGAAAAAAAAAAAAAAAAAAAAAAAAAAAAAAAAAAAACATAAAAAAAAAAGCATAGGGATGATAAATCTATATAAATTACTATACGAGGGTTGCTATTTATATTTCTGGCCTTGGCAACAGTAAGTGTTGCTAGGCGACCGCAGACCATTTTAATCGAAAGTTTGATATTTTTAAACGTAAATTCAGCAGACGATTTACCATTATAGCTTTATTTGTGTTGTTGACAGTAAATTGAAAAGTTCTTCTCTTTCAAAAAATGGAATTGAATCGTGAAAATTTTCGTGGGATTATTTTTCATAACTTTCGACGTGGATTGTCAAGACAAGAGTGCTTCGATGAACTTAATTCTTTATACAGCGATAAAGCGTCATCCTACAGCACTGTAAAAAATTGGTATAACGAATTTAATCGTAGTCGATGTTCGATCCAGGACGAATCCCGTGCAGGTCGTCCAAAATCCGTTGTTGTGCCAGAAAAGATCGATGCTGTGCGTGAACTGATAAAGCAAGATCGTCATGCGACATACCGTGAGATTGAGGCGTCTTTGGACATTAGTATGACTAGCATTAATAAAATATTGCATGAACATTTGAGCGTAAAAAAAATTTGTTCGCGTTGGATCCCGCATAATCTGACAAACGCTCAAAAAAAGGCTCGTGTCGATTGGTGCGTTGGAAAAATACGTTCAAGGTACATCAAAGGCTGTGTATAACATCTACACAGGTGACGAATCATGGATCTATGCATATGAGCCGGAAACAAAACAGCAATCAACTGTATGGGTCTTCCAAGGCGAGGCAAAACCAACAAAAGTTGTTCGAGGAAGAAGCACATCGAAACAAATGATTGCCTGTTTCTTCGGCATTAACGGTCATGTGGCAACAGTGGCGTTAGAGCAACGCAGGACGGTCAATTCTGAATGGTACACGACCATTTGTTTGCCAGAAGTCATCGGAGAAATTCGAAAAAAGCAGAAGAACAGGCGAATCATTCTTCATCATGACAATGCGAGCTCTCACACATCGACTCAAACAAATGCATTTCTGACTGAGCGAAAGATCGAACTGATGGGTCATCCGCCGTACAGTCCTGATTTGGCACCCAATGACTTCTTATTCCCACACATCAAAAATAAATTACGTGGACAACGATTTTCGACCCCCGAAGAAGCGGTTGATGCATTCAAAACGCATGTTTTGGAGTTACCTCAATCGGACTGGAAAAAGTGCTTTGAAAATTGGTTCAAACGCATGCAAAAGTGTATTGATCATCATGGAGAATATTTTGAAAAACAATAAAACCAATTTCGATCCTACATATTTGTTTTTTCATTATTAGGCCAGAAATATAAATAGCAACCCTCGTATATATGAAATGGACCATATTCCCCCTTTGGGTTCGAGGCTACAAGAATATCAGCTGGTTAGGCAAACAATCCTCAACTCTACCATAGCAAAGCATTGTGGCTTGCAAATTTTTATCTTGCAATATTATTTATAAGAGTTACAGATTACATGAAATTGAGGCAAGAGTGATATAGTGGTACCTTTGTTTTGTTTTTAATCCAGTTTTAGTAATATACTTTAATATTAATCAACATATGTAATATTAAAAGTTGCCATGTGAACTGTGGCGATGTTAACAAATTTAAATGGATGTTCCATTTAATAAATTCCTTTATTAAAGTGATTGAAATTCTAATTATTTAAGCTTTAATGCCTGTATATATATGTGTGTATATAAAATATTCTTATTAATCTTTTATTCATTATATATATGTGTGTGTGTATACATAAGATGTTCTGCAATTTTACGATATGGAATAGTCTTAACTTTATCATTCGATTCGGTTGTTTACATTTCTCTTTTGTTCTTGTTTGAACAGATATCTGATTAATAAGTTTCACTGGAGAAATATTTAGGATTAGTGGATCTGCAGATCAGGAGCCTCGACGTCCTATTTACATCAGACATTATTCAATAGGTCATTTTTATTTATTCCTTATTATTTTATCGTATATATTGATTCGATCGATTTGTTACCATAATCAGATACATTCCTGAGGGGGGCTGCCGCCCCCCTCAACCCCCCGCTGTGTCTCTATTTGCATATATTATAAAGTGTTACGGAATTGTAAATAATTGCATTTATTTTTGTATCAATTCTTTCAAAGAGGTTTAGTAAAGTTAATAAAATTCTAACATTGTGCATTTCTAGTCGTTTTAGCTTTAAAATAGCCTAATTTTCCCTTAAAAACACTTAAAAAAGCTCAAATAAGGGAAGAAATGGATTTGGCGCGAAATTTGGCGACTGTTTCTCTCCTTGGCGATTTTTCTTGGCGAGAAAATCCTTATTAGGGATATACCAAATATGGAAGCTCTAATCTTACTATGAGATACGAGAATTTTCAGAACAGTCTGTGTTCGATAGAAAAGTATAAAAGGAGCATTTTTTCGCCAAGACGGTCAGTCTCAGATCTGTGTCAGTTTCGTCAAATGCTTGCTTTGCTTTGAGCCTCTTTAGATGAGACTTTCTTTATGTGTTATTGCTAAACAGTTTGTACTGTTGTTTTGCTGTTAACGGCTGTTGTTTAAGCTGTGTTTACTGGTTGAATTGAAGCTGATACTTGGTTTATAGACCTGTATTTTTCTGGAACTTTCTGTGAATACATCACTGAATTTTTGCAAGTTTCGCCTATTATTCTCGGACAACTTACGGACCCCCAAGTACGCAACAATATGTATTCTTAATAAACGACGGTCTTGTATTATTTCCCTAAAATTCATAACTACCAAATTTCATACAAAAAAAATTGCATAGCATTTCAGAAATATTTTGCGTAACCTTTAAACTAATTTCCAATTCTATGTCCTATTCTATTTCCACTTATCAACAGGAAAACATGCTTTTAAAATTCTAATAAAATTTCATTATATTTGATGGGGTGTAACCATGTTAAAATAAACTTTTAAGAAATATCGACTATGGACCATAATAGTAGGAAATTATTTTATGTATCCCGGAAAAGTAGCCACAGTCATTTTTAACGCCAATAATAAGAATAAACCTAATTAATTATAACTCAGCAATTTTTCAAACTAATTTGACATCATTTGGATGATTACAGTACATACTCGGAATTATTTTGTGTGGTCCCATAAATTATTTAGTCTATACATAACCCTTTTTAAGAGTAAACATAATTTTAAGCATCTTTATAATGTATGTTAATTTTATTAAGTTCAATTCAGCATAAACGCATTAAAGTGCGCGCTTCATTAAAAGTTTGTCCTTAGGTTCTAATGCTACGAAATTCTTTTGCTTGTCTCTGTAAACAAACCGTAAACATTGTATACACCAGTAAAAACTATTCAGCTTACTTTGCGTTTAAAATTAATAATTGTTCCAAATTTAACATCGTTTGGATGACTACGTGACATTATCAGAACACTTTCGTAAGGTCCTGTAAGTTAATTAGAAAGCTTAAGAGCACATATTTTCTTCAAACAACAGAAGTTTAAACATCTTACTCACGTACGCTAGTTTAATTTTCTTGATTGCAAAGTAAAGATGTTAAAATGTGTTTAAACGCAATTCACTTCATACGCCGTAATGTGAAGTATTTTGGCGTGTCCCTGTATACAATCCATAGAAAGTATAGACCTAAAAAAATAAATAGCTATTTCTATACCGAACCTGAATATATGTGTCAATTTGCAAGTCAATCGGAGAAGTTTTGCAGCCGCTGTTGCGGTACATACAAATTCTTCCCATAGGCCGTAATGATAAAAAAAACTTTGGCGTGTCCCTGTACACGAACTACAAATGGAATGCACACCCAAAACTATACAGCTAATTTCGTGGGGATCATGAATATGTGTACGAAATTTCAAGTCAATAGCGTGATATTTGCGGCTGCTATCGCACGACAGACAGACAGACGGACAGACGGAACACAAAATCCTTTTGAGCCCCAACAGAGGGCCTCCACTGACGTTTCGGCAAAAATTGGAAGTCAATAGCTTGATTTTTGCGGTGACTATCGCGGTACATACAGATTCTTCCCATAGGCCGTAATGATAGAAAAACTTTGGCGTGTCCCTGTACACGAACTACAAATGGAATACACACCTAAAACTATACAGCTAATTCCGTTGAGCTCATGAATATGTGTACCAAATTGCAAGTCAATAGCGTAATTTTTCTGGCCGTTATCGCAATTCATACAAATTCCTCCCTTAGGCAGTAATGATAAGAAAAACTTTGGCGTGTCCCTGTATACGAACTACAAGTGGAATACATACCAAAAAGCTATACAGCTGATTTCGTGGGGCTCATGAACATGTGTACCAAATTTCAATTCAATAGCGCTATTTTTGCGGCCGCTATCGCGATACATACAAATTCCTCCCATAGGCCGTAATGATAAGAAAAACTTTGGCGTGTCCCTGTATACGAATTACAAATGGAATACATACCAAAAACTATACAGCTGATTTCGTGGGGCTCATGAACATGTGTACCAAATTTCAAGTCAATAGCGCTATTTTTGTGGCCGCTATCGCGCGACAGACAGACAGACAGACAGACAGACAGATAGACAGACAGACACACAGACACAGCCCAAAACCGTTTTGAGTCTCAACAGAGGGCCTCCACTGACGTTTCGGCAAAAATTTTATACGTAACAATAAAATGGCATCTTGAATCTAGTTTGTTTACAAAATATCGGCCACGTGTTCGGCGATTTTACCTACCGTGACGTCACAGGAATATTGTCCATTGTGGGAGCTTTAAACTATATAATTACAACCAATGGTGTTGAAAAATTAAAATTCTGAATAAGGTCAACCTGTGCATGTAAAATATACCAAGAATTTCTTAATGCTATGATTTGTTTCGTCCTTGTTCGTTGAAAAATGTTTGATCAGTGAGAAATGATCAAAACTGAATGGGCTCTTCCCACCGTCGTCTGCTCAATCACGTGATAGAGGAAAACGAATAATCGAATTCTGATAATCGAATTCAATTAAATATTGTTCTTAAGAACAAAAAATTTAATATTTAATATAAAATATAATAAAAGTAATATTGTGCATTTGTAAACAGTAGAATAATTGTATTTGTAAATTTAATAATTTTTAAAAAACATTTTATGTGTTTATTTATTTTTACCTATAAGAATCGATTTTTGTATATTGTAGTGTAACTGTAACATTGACTGATCTAGCAATAAATAATAGCTTCTTGTGGATTTACGGATTTACGGATTATAAATTGAAATTTTAAAATGTTTTCATTTAATTTAATTGCATAAAGGTGTTACAACAAGTTAATTAACTTAGTTACTGGTCTAAATGGATTTACACAGTACGATATTGCACTGTCATTGATTAAGTACCAAAAATCAGAGTATTAAACATGTTCTTCGTGAACGTCAATAACAAACATAAACTAAATAGCGATTGTATATGTATACAGCAAACAAAAGATGATGAATAATGATATAAAATGGATTAAAATGATGATGTATAAAAAATAACACAGATTAAATACGATTGATCAAAAATAAGAATAGAAAATATGCTATTTCAGCAATCGCTCTAGATAAACAAGACTTCGTCTGCTATTTGTTTTTCCTCTATCATGTGACCTCTGACGTCAGGTGGGAAGATTCCATTAAATCTTTAAATAATGAACTTACTAAGCTGTGCTTCGGAGCATTACTTGCTTTCCTCTTGAACAGGATATAACCAGTCATCAATCCTACCAAGTAAGGGCCTATTCTCGTGTAAGGCTTGATATATAACTTTTCAAAGTACTCCGTGTGTCTGCGAATATAAGAATTTCAAAATGAAGCAAAGCTGCATATATGAAGTTACGAGGGTAAGTCATTAAGTAAGTCACAAATGTATATGGCATGATTTAAAGTAGTAACAGATATCTGCAAAGAATAGGGATAGATGGCAGCACCATACAGCTTTATGATATTCAATTCATATTGAGTAGGTAGCATTCACACGCATGCGCAGTGCAGTTTCAAAAATTGCGATGGTGCTGAATGACTGTACGATAGAAGAGCAGCGTGCCGTGGTCCAAATTTTGTGGGCGAAAGGACTTGAATAAAAAAATAATCATAAAGAAATTGGAAGTGCTACAGCATCCACCTTACAGCCCAGACTTAGCCCCAACCGATTTTCATGTGTTTGGTCCACTGAAACAACATCTTGGAGGCAAACAATTTGCAGACGACGACGTTCAACATGAAGTCCTACTGTGGATGAGATATCAACTCAAAGAATTTTATGCAGCTGGAATTGGGACTCTAATAAAACGATGGGATAAGCGCATGAACGTTGCTGGAGATTATGTGGAAAAATAAAAATGGTTTTCAAGTGATTATGAAAGTAAATTATTTTTTTATTATCTTTTGTGACTTACTTAATGACTTTCCCTCGTACAATGTATCCAGATATATGAGTTAACACGTTCACGCTGGCGTGACCCACCGGTGGGTCACAGCTACATTCGGCAGCAAAAGTATCCGAGCACTAGCAATAATCCCTGTCCAAAAAAGAACACTTAATACTTCTTTGTTAAATAAATCCTTGTTGAGTCATGTTCTTAGCTAGTCTAAGAACATGATTCGACAAGGATTTATTGAACAAAACAGTTTTAAGTGTACTTTTTTTTATATCGGAATTATTGGCTAGTGCTCGGATCTTTTTGAGAAGACTATGTAAACAAAATGCGCCGGCGTGAACGTATTAAATAATTAGGCTGGCAAAACTTAATAGACGGTAGTAATATGTAGGCAGATGAGCATAAAAATTTCTTCAATGCAAATTTGAATTTGCTGCAGTCATTTAGTTGTTGAAAACGATTTTTTTCATGGATTTTTTTTTAACTGATTGCGTTGTTTATAGGGTTACATACAAACGGAACGCTTGTAACTTCAATGATGTAAATTCTTCAAAGTTTTTTGCAAATACAGTCGGCAGCAAAAGTATCCGAGCACAAGCAAAAATTCCTATGTAAAAAAAGTTCACTGAATGCAGTTTTGTTAAATAAATCCCTGTCGAATCCTGTTCTTAGTCAGTCTAAGAACACGATTCGACAAGGATTTATTTAACAAAACAGTGTTAAGTGGTTTTTTTTTTTTTTTTTTTTTTTTACATAGGAATTTTTGTTAGTGCTCGGATACTTTTGCTGCCGACTGTAGTCATACATTTGGAACGCTTGCAAACGGTTGGAGACGGCTTTGCAAACGGAAGTGTTTCATTTGTATGTACCCATAAGTGTGGGTGACATCAAATTTGATTAACACTTGGTTTTGCTTCAAATTTGTACTCTGTGTAACGATATTTTGTGTAAAGCTTAAGCTGGACTACGGGGTGTAGAAAACTCTCTGGCTACGGGTTACATACAAACGGAACGCTTGCAATTTCGATGATGCAAATTTTGCAAGATTTTTGCAAATGCAGTCGGCAGCAAAAATATCCGAGCCCCAGCAAAAATTCCTATGTAAAAAAAGTAAATTTAGTACAGTTTTGTTAAATAAATCCTTGTCGAATCTTGTTCTGAGTCAGTCTAAGAACATGATTCGACAAGGATTTATTTAACAAAACAGTGTTAAGTGTGCTTTTTTTACATAAGAATTTTTGCTAGTGATCGGATACTTTTGCTGCCGACTGTAGTCATACGTTTGGAACGCTTGCAAACTGCTTTGCAACCGGAAGTGTTTCATTTGTATGTGCCCCTAACACAGTGACAGTGTTTTGTCAAGAGACAGGACAAGAACAATTGGTATGTGGGAAAGACTCAAGTCAGGTAAATAAGGACGTTAAGCAGTCAAATATTTACTGGCCGAAAACTCCTTTATTGAATTGTTGTGATGCATCCTAACAATGCGCCATTACTTCGCTTGTCCGTTACCCTGTGGATGACTAATCGGCCGTTCATCTTGGGAGAGGGCGGTGGCCCACTGACCACTGAGCTGGACAATTCTATTCGAATATAAAAATTCTTAAAAATCAGTTTCGTTACTTAACTTACATGCCTCGTATAACAGGTACTTTTCTATTTATAAAAGACTCAAACTAAATTACAAAGGTCTTACGATGTTTATGCACTGAAAAATGTTTTTTTATTTTTTTTATTTTATTTTTATTTTTATTTATATCTACAGTCGGTAACAAAAGTGTCCGAACACTAGCAAAAATTCCTATATAAAAAAAGTACACTTAATACTGTTTTGTTAAATAAATCCTTGTCGAATCACGTTCTTAGACTGACTAAGAACAGGATTCGACAAAGATTTATTTAGCAAAACTGTATTAAGCGTTCCTTTTTCATATAGGAATTTTTGCTAGTGTTCGGACACTTTTGTTACCGACTGTATATCTATATATATCTATATATATATATATATTTATCGAGAAAAATATTATTTTTTATAAAATATGTAAAACTTAAGAAAAAAAAATATTATTGAAATTAATCCAATTTAAATGAACTTTAAAATTAAATTTTAAAATGCATGGAGCTGAGCATTTTGAAATTCATTCTTTTTAATTTTTGATACATTTATTAGTCAATTAATTTCGCATAAATCTATCAAATAGACTCGCGAATTCATAAAAAGGAAAAAAGAATAATAAAAAATGATTAAAATTTCTTAGAGGTAAATTGAACAAGATTTTAAGTTTTGTAGTTATTCGTCTTCTCACAGTAGGATTCGAAATACTGGGTGATGGCAAAATTTTTAAGGGATTTTAAAACATCATTTTTAAAATTTTATTTATGGAACCATCAATGAAACACGAAAATTAAGTGGCTGGTAACATAGCAAGTACCAAATAGAACTAAAATTCGTTAAAACTGTACAGCTACCTTACTAAATAAATGTATCCTAAACATATCAACTAAAAATAAAACAAAATATTTTCGGATTCAGATAATACAGTCTGTAACAAAAGTATCCGAACACTAGCAAAAACTCCTATGTAAAAAAAGTACGCTTAATACAGTTTTGCTAAATTTATCCTTGTCGAATCATGTTCTTAGACTGACTAAGATTATGATTCGACAAGGATTGATTTAACAAAACAGCATTAACTCTACTTTTTTTATATAGGAATTTTTGCTAGTGTTCGGATACTTTTGTTACCGACTGTACATAAACAAAGGAAAATATCAATTTATAAAATCAAGTCGAAGATGCTAATATTCGCTGTATAGAGATATATGGATAGATGCAAATGCGTCACGTATAGTATAGTCAATCAGGGATTCATGTCAAGAAATTGAAAAGAAAGAAAAAAAGAGCATTGTGAAAGTTTATAGCGTGTTTCTGGTGTATCCAGAAGACGAATGGAAGATTCTGAGCATTGGTGTGTTGTCGGCTGCATCGAATTATGGCAGTCAGCCAGAGATGCTGACCTTTTCTTCGGCGTTCATCATTCCGTCATTTGACAATTATGGAAGCAATTTCTAGCCAACCAAACAATTATATGAAGACATGCCCGTAGCCCAAGGATTACAAATCCCGCCAAAATCGAGATATTGCTGTTATAGCTTCCAACTTGGCATCTTTTGTTTACCGAAAAATTTTAATATATTTTTTAATTTCACTTTTTCAGTGAAAACCGTTGCAGTTCACTGATTAAATAACATAAATATTTTTATTAAATTTTTCCAGTAGCCAAAAGGTGCTAAGTTGGCAACTATAATTGCTGTTGTAACTAAACGGAATCTAAGTGTGACTTCCTCACTTGTGACATCTATGGTTGCAGCGGGAATGGACGACTAGAACGAGGCGGAGCTTCCACTGTTTGCGGAAAAATGCTACGCTGTGATTGGCTATGTTCCATTACTTGTGGGCTAAATTAAGATTTCCATTGGTTAAATTTAAGAAAATCGTCAGCATGACGTCGAATGGCGTCAGAGACTCAAGTCGCCAATTGTTAAAAAGATATTTTCTACTACTCTGCTTCTAAGGCTAGACTTTAATAAATTATATACCCAGTAACAACTAGTTTATATTCCTCTGCCCATCAAATGAAGAGGGACACGATTAAAGTGGTATCGTAAATATGTTAATTGGACTGTGCTACACCGACTGGAGTAATATTGTGTTTACGAATGAATCAAGATTTGCCCTAGAACTATACTCACCAAACGTCCCCATTTTCTGGGGACAAATGAGGACGTCCTATTTTTTGAAGGCATATTTCTGAGTTTTAAAAAATTGTAAAATCTAAATTATCAATCAATAACACTTTATTTTTAGTCTTTATTTATTAGGAATGAAAAAATACATCCATATTTTGATAATTAAACCCATTTTTAATGCTTCTCTATTATAAAGGTACTTTGATCTGGTCAGCCTACCTAGAACCCAATGACAAGTGTGTAGAATTCTGAAGAAAGCATTTCACACACAGTTGGCTCCAATATAGCATTGAACTTCACGGATTCCGATATAGAAGCAGTGCCTGATTTAAGGCAGGGCATTTGGGGCATGTGCCCTGCGCCCTCACACTGAGGGGGCCTCCAAGAAATTTCATCATACATTTAAAAAATAAAATAAAAATAGTTAAAAGGAAAAATTTCCAAATTTTGCCATAATGATCATTGTTTTTTGTTTTTTAGTCAATGGATGGAGGTATTACTGTGCTTTTATATTAATGGGCGATAGACAAGCATTGGATTTAGTTTAGTCTTACCAATAAAATGAAAAGTGGTGAAAATTTTTAAACGCGTGAATCAAAAATCGGCGGTTTGTTTTATTGTAATATTAAAGTAAAAGGAAAAGGGACCCATTGAACATGAGTACCCTGGGCCTCCAAATGAGTAAATCGGTCCCTGTATAGAAGCACCATTATCTGTGTAGGAATTTTACTTGAATATCACACCGATATGCACATTTACATACGAGGTATTGTGATAGTTGTATGGTACCTGAATGAAGTTCTATACTCTGTTTGCTGAGAACTGACAGCGAAAGTAAATAGAGCAACGTGATTCTTGGCGATGCCGTTGAATGACTGCCGTTGGATTGAAGACAAACAGCGTCTCCCTGACAAGCGAACGACTTATTTTTTGTTTGTTTGTTTGTTTATTTCGTAGCGGTGTTTTTTATGTTATTTTTTTTTTCCTTCAGGTGTTTAATGAGAATTATGGAAAATGAGAGCATGGAATAAAAACCTCGGAAGGAAATATATATGCAGTGAACCCATAGAGTAGTTTTTATCCAGCTATCACAAACTATACTACTAAAGCAGGCTTTATAGTGGCCACTCCGTTCCGTTGTACGCAAGAACAGAGCTAGAATACAAGGAGTGATAACTTCATATTCAGTTCAATCCTATTCAATTTCATATTCAATAGATAGTTATCACTCCTTATATTCTAGCTCAGTGCTTTCGGACAGCGGAACGGAACGGCCACTATAAAGGCACCTTTACATAGCAGGGAAAGCTAACATTCGGTCAATATAAACAGAATCGTCCATTTAGCGAGAAAACGTAAATGTTACAAACTTTGGTGATAAAACAGCAACCCTTTATGTTTAATGAAATTTTATTTTTCCGACTGAGTGAAAATAATGCCTGGACCGGGAGTCGAACCCCAGATCTTTGACTTACAAGAGCCAGATGATAGACCAGATGTTTCTGCCAAAATGTTGTCTGAGTGAGTAATGCTGACCGATTGTCGGCCTGGATAGCTCAATTGGTAGAGCCTTGACCTTGTAAGTCAAAGATCTGGAGTTCGACTCCCGGTCCAGGCATTATTTTCACTCAATCGGAAAAATAAAATTTCATTAAAATATGATTTTCTTCCAATCAGTTGATTGCGATTTTAATAAAAATTGCCTTTACGTTTACTTTCACTATCAGTTCTCTGCGAACAGAGGAACTGCGAACAGTTCCTACACTGTGAGACTATATGCTGCAGCAGTTGGTCCTCTTTCGTTTATTTGACGAAAATGTGCGTACCCATAAAGCTTTCATCATCAACTACTACTCGGAGAGTGAAGGGATTGTGCGTACTGAGTAGGTATAGGTAGCCTGCTCGTCCAACTTTAATCCCATACGCCAGCGAAATCTGGTGCTACAACGTGGCGCTGGGTACAAACCGAAATTTAGTTCAATGTACGGGGCTTACTAATTGTACTGACAATGAAACGCTTTTTAGCTAAACTCATAGAATTCGATGAAATCTGCACAGGTGTTAGAAGAACTTATAAGAAATTCATACTCTGAAAATTAGCTGCTTAAGTTCATTAGGAAAAGTGTAGAATGATTTTGTAAATTGAATCGGGATTACCAGAACTTTCCAATTAGCACCAATTGGCAACTTCGAATTCTTGAAAACTGACGTTTTTAAGAAAATGCAATTAATTCTTGGCGCTTTTCTCCGCATCCTCGCCAAGTAGGGTTGCATATGACGTTGAAAATGTTAACTTTTATAAATTTTTTACCGCTTTTCCGTTGTAATTAAGCAGCTAATTTTTACACTGTAGATATTTTGAGCCATCCACAGTCGGTAACAAAAGTGTCCGAACACTAGCAAAAATTCCTATGTAAAAAATGTAGAGTTAATACTGTTTTGTTAAATAAATCTTTGTCGAATCCTGTTCTTAGACTGACTAAGAATAGGATTCGACGAGGATTTATTTAACAAAACTATATTAAGTGTACTTTTTTTACATAGGAATTTTCGCTAGTGTTCGAAGACTTTTGTTATCGAATGTACTATCACCTGTAATTTTTTCGTTGTATTGTATGAGTTTAGCTTAAGAAAGTTTCCTTGCGAGAGTTCTTGTTTAGGTACCTTATTTTTGATTTTGCTGAAGCCGATTGCATTATGATACAATGTGCTTACCAAGTTAAAATTTTTCGAAACTTTTTTTTTTCATAGTTAAAACTTTTATTATAAAACTTCGGAATTTTCAGATATGTGGCTCTTATCTTCTGGATGTGTAAAATATGTAACAGTCGTTCTTTAAATATATATATATATGTACAGTCGGTAACAAAAGTGTCCAAACACTAGCAAAAATTCCTATGTAAAAAAAGTACACTTCATACGGTTTCGTTAAATAAATCCTTATCGAATCCTTTTCTTAGTCAGTGTAAGAACATGATTCGATAAGGATTTATTTAACAAAACTGTATTAAGTGTACTTTTTTTACATAGGAATTTTTGCTAGTGTTCGGAGACTTTTGTTACCGACTGTATACATAAAATAGTAATTTAAAATATGTTTGTTTGAATCCTACACCTTATTGATGACGTAATGATTTCTCCGGCGCACTGAAAATCTTTGAGATGCCTTTAAACTGCTGCGTGTACACGTTTCCCATTCCAGACATTCTCGCATACTTAGAAACTGCTCTACAGAAGAAATGGTGATGAGTGTGGGGTGGTTGATCACCTTATAAAAAGCATGGTTATAGGCTGTAAATTTTGTATGTACAGTCGGTAACAAAAGTGTCCGAACACTAGCAAAAATTCCTATGTAAAAAAAGTACAATTCATACGGTCTTGTTAAATAAATCCTTATCGAATCATGTTCTTAGTCAGCGTAAGAACATGATTCGATAAGGATTTATTTAACAAAACCATATTAAGTGTACTTTTTTTACATAGGAATTTTTGCTAGTGTTCGGACACTTTTGTTACCGACTGTAGGTGAGGGATACTAACATAACAGATTCTGTTTTTTTTTCATTTAAACATTATTTTGTTAATTACTCTAACACCACGTCATATTACACTGCAAATAAGTTCTGTAAAAACAAAGCACATTTGTTAACAAAAATGCAGCACTGCTTACTATACATTTTTACAACTAGTTCTGTAAAAACAATTGTGTTTCTCATTGTGCTGTAAATCGGTAACGATAATTTCGCAGAAGCCTTTTGGCGCATACCGCACGATTTATTAACCAATCAGCATTGTATTCGATCTTATCTGTTTTTATAACAAAAAGAACCAGTGACTCTATGATCACATAGGCTAACTCATCAGACGCTACATCTTTTTATCTTGGAAAAAGCGAATTTTTCCGCTTCGTGTATTTACCGCAGCATGTTCTTTATATAATAGGATATAAGAAAAATATAAATATTTTATGCCTTTTTCTGGAATGATTTTCCTAGACAACCTCTTAAAACAATAATAATAAAAAAAAGAAGAAGAAGAAGAAAAAAAAAGAATGGAACTCAAAAGTAACACTTGGTGACAAAACAGAGGCTATTTCTTGATAGTCTACATACTCGCTGATTACATGTGAAAAATCCTAAGACTGAAAAATGTCGTATGCGCCAGCTTGTATGCATAGGAGTCTTCAAAGGACGAATAAGCTTTTTGAGCTCAATGGCCAAATTGCCAGAATCTGATTTTTGGAATAAAAGATTGTGAGTTAAAATCCCCGGCAAAGCATGGATCTAAAAAAAAACATGAGTGTACTGTTATAAATTAAACACTTCAAGCATTTTTATTAATTGCAGGATATGTTTTTATAGTAAACAGTAAAATTTTCAAAACTCGGGAGTAAAATTACAGCAGATTTATTATTCTACTGCATACTGTAATAATACAGCCTAGTGAGTAGGCAATAACTTTTACCAGAACACAGTGTTGTAATCTTCTCCAGAAAATTTTTACAGTGTACAAACTATGAACATTCAGTATTGGTTTCATCATATATAACTTTTTGTTTTATTTCTTGATGAAACATACTTCCTTGCCTCATTTCGCGTCAGTTATGGCCGTATTCACCATTAACTTCAACTCCCGGTTCAACTCAAAAACTTGAAAAGCATCTAAAGGCAGGGTACAGCTTTCCAGCAAAATTTGGCCCGCTGTTTCTACCATCTAGAGTCGAGTATTTCATATAATCTTTTATTGGTTTCTTTCACCTAAAAAGTCTGAAAATAACTATACCGCTAGATTTCAGCAACAGCACGGCAAAATTTGCTGAAAATTTGCACCCCGCCTTTATACGCTTTTCAGATTTTCATGTTGAACCGGGAGTTGAAGTTATTGGTGAATAACAGCATAGATGCAGTACTTGATTTTTCTTTTCGCAATTTACCATTCTGTGCTTAATATTTTGAAGTGTGAGTATCGAAACATAATAAGAACGAATTCTTACCTTTTCATTGTCACATCATTAATCCCATCTTTTAACAATGTAATGCTTCCGTTTATAAGATCAAAATGGTAAGTGAGGAAGAAGTTGCACAAACAGGAAGCGAACAAGAAAATACCAAGCAGAAAGTAACCCCTTTTTGGCCACCTACAAAGTAAAGAAAAAAAAAAAATATTGTAACGTTATCATGTAATACATGTTTTAAACTGTACTAAATCAAAACAGCTTGTTTGACTTTATTCAACTTTTAAAATAAAAGTTTTGTCTAAACTGGTATTTATAAAAAGATGTAAATAAGCAGATTGGTATACGCACTGTGGTGACTCCATGGTTACTAATACTTTGACGAAAACTTTTCTTATTAATAAAAGAAATTGGCAATAGACTTTATTCGAAGTAAAGAATGTTTATATTTTTCAACGCTACGATGTCGCTTCTGTTTACGTATATTCTTTTATTGTAATGTGTAAATATGTAAATATTTTTATGCTGTATATAAATTTAATGTTACTAAAATTAAATTTTGTTATTATTCTATACCATTATATATAAACCGTGTAGAGTCATGCGCAGGTCAGATAAAATTTTTCCGTGCCCCGCAATAAAGTATGAAAATTTTATGTTATTATAAGATACTGAACTGAAATTATATCGCACAATGTATATATTTATATCACTGAACAAATCTTTCAGACAATGGGCTCTTCCCAGCATCGTCTACTCAATCATGTGATAAGGGAAAACAAAGAATCGAATTCAATTAAATATTGTTCTTAAGAACAAAAGTGTTAATATTTAACATAAAATAAAATAAAAGTAATATCGTGCATTTGTAAACAGTAGAATAATTGTATTTGTAAATTTAATAATTTTTAAAAAACACTTTATGTGTTTATTTATTTTTACCTGTAAGAATCGAATTTTGTGTGTTGTAGTGTAACTGTTACATTAACTGATCTAGCAATAAATAATAGCTTGTTCTTGTGGAATGTTTATGGATTATAATTCGAAATTTTAAAATGTTTTCAATTAAATTTAATTGCATAAAGGTGTTACAACAAGTTAATTAACTTTGTTACTGGCTTAAATGTCTTTACACCGTACGATGTTGCACTGCCAATGATTTAAATACCAAAAATCCGATTATTTAACATGTTTTCCATGAACATCAATAACAAATATAAACTAAATGATGATTGTAAATGTATACAGCAAACAAAAGGCGGTGAATAATGATATAAAATGAATTAAAAAGTGATGATGTATATAAAAAAAAAAAAAATAACACAGATTAAATACGATTGATCAAAAATAAGAATAGAAAATATGTTATTTCAGCAATCGCTATAGATATAGAAGACTTCGTCTGCTGTTTGTTTATCACCTATCATGTGACCTCTGACGTCAGGTGGGAAGAGCCCATTAAATATTACATATAAAAATTATAAGAACATATGTCTAATTATTAACGAAACTTCAGAGCATGCAAATATGACAAAATTTAAAATTTTGTCATTACTCACATTACATTTTTTACACTATTTGTTATATTTATATTTTGCTATATTGTAATTTAAAATTTAAATGTTAAAAAAAATCTGCTATTTTAAAATTTTTAACAGCATTTGAAAAAAAAAAAAAAAAAAAAAAAAAAGTAAGACGATGACGATCCGCGTTTGTAATGATCGATAGACGGCGCTTTGTGAACACTGCAGTTGTTAGTAAACATTAACCACGTGTGTTCCAATACTGTTCTTGTTATTCTACTTAATATTCGTACTATAATTTCTCCGCCATTACATTATGGAAAATTGATTGCTTTTGGAAAAAATACTTCAGTTTATTCAAAGTTCGATCGGAAGTAGATTTTTAACTGAAGTTGAACAAATATTAATTTCAAATCATCTGATTAATTCTTTACTTCCATTAGCCGAAGCAACTGAAATTTTAAATTCGTCATTTGGAAATAAATGGAAGCTCAATTCTGGATTTCTTGATGCTTTGGATTTACACTGTGGCACACAAAAGTATGTGTTATCTTTTTTACCGTATTTATTCATTTTTATTCAATAAATATATGTGAAACTAAACATCGGCTAGCAATGGCGGCTATATGGAATTCGAATTAAACCATGTTTATTGTAATTTCACCGTAGCCCACCAGAGGGCGAGCATTTCATTACAATCGCGGATTGAAAGACAAATGATTTTTATAAATAACATTTTGAAAGTTAAGTATCAATATTTACATGATTGTAATTAAATTCATGTTATGTGCCAAATTGTTTCAAAAATACTATAAAGGAAGAAAATATCATCTAATCTCTGCAGTCAAAAGATTTTACAGGGTGATCAGTTTAAAAGAGTACCTGTTGGTTTTTTCTTATTACTCTTAAACTTGACGGATGTGGCAACTATTCTAACACTGAAGTATAATTGTTTGAACCAACGAGATATATAAATTAGAGTGCTGATTCAATGGATGAAGGATTAACTTTCCGTGGTTCAAGATGAATCACGTGATATGCTCGAATAGGTTGCTGTGTTTGGCCTTTTATCGCTATTTTGGCATTTAAAATATCAGTTCGACAAATTATCATTATTATTAGGTAACATGACAGTCTTACGACCGAAATAAATTGCTTTTAAAATAATTTTACACATATTTCACATTTTAATAAATAATAAAATACCTTTCTTTTCATCGTTTCTCAACAAACTTTAAAAGTGTTTATAAAACAAAATTTAAACTTTTAAAGAGCTAAATTTAACAACAAATAATAATTTTTCAACTATTTTTAAGCATTTTATCGGTTAAAGTTCAACTACACGAAATAAAAAAGAAGTAAAATCAAAATCAAAATGGTTTAGAACAAAAGAATATTAAACTACGTAAAGTAAACAAAAACATTGAAACCGTTGCCATAGAAATGTACTGAAAATGAGCTGTTACCAAGGAAACCACCGAATACGCATGTGCAAGGAAAGCATGTCACATGACTCATCTTGGACCTTCTCAAGGGTTACCATTTATCACTCTACTTTATATATCTCGTTGGTTTGAACCTTATTTAAGTGTGGGAGACAATTTCTAACACTGTTGGACTGTTACAACTTTATTTGTGAGGTAAAACAGAAATGGAGACGCACAGTGTTACTTAATCCTGTGATAATTTTATTTTTGAAAAACATAGTTAAATTCAAATTTTTTACATTATCATTCCTTACAGAAAATGTTGAAAATGTTTGCCACCATTTTGAAATCAAACATGAACACGACGAACCAATTTTTTTGACACACTTCGCACCATTGTTGTTGTTATTGAAGACATTTCTTCAGTTATGATTTGTTTTAATTCATCGAAGTTTGCAGGACTTCTCTGGGAAACCGTATGAAAATTTAATGTAAAAATGAAAATGATAATTTAAATTTAATGTAGGAATGATAATGTAAAAAATTTGAATTAAATTATGTTTTTAAAAAATAAAATTATCACAGGATTAAGTAACACTGTGCGTCTCCATTTCTGTTTTACCTCGCAAATAAAGTTGTAACAGTTCAACAGTGCTGGAAATTGTCTCTTACACTTAAACAAGGTTCAAACAATTATAATTCAGTGTTAGAATAGTTGCCACATATTGGTACTCTTTTAAATTGATCACCCTGTATATTTATTTAAAAAAAAAAAAAAAAAAAAAAAAAAAAAATCTCTCGCGAGTTAAAAAATAATACAAACATGAACCGCACAGCGGGTAACTAACCCGCGGGCAGACCACCGATGCAGGAGTCTAAAGTCTAAACCTTAGTAGAATTGATGAAAGTTGAGCATTTTCGAAAATATGCAAATTATGTATGTCACCTGTGTCATTGAGAAGCATGATAAAGAAGACACTAAAATAAGCTACTTTGGATTTGTTAAAAATCGTTGACCAAAGATTTGTTGATCAAACGCTGAAATAATGTTTTTAGCGGTGTATCGGTCATCGTCTGAGACTATTATCGACATAACTAAAATAATCTGGTGTGTCACTCACACGACTTTCTCTTACCCTGAAATTTAATACTATAAATACAGGTTGGATATTAAGAGGTAAGAAAACGAGTACTGTTATGTAAACCTATGTTAAACAATTCAAATTAGGCTTCGGAAGAGTTTTATTTGATAATTGGTTCTGTGTGAGGGGGGGGGGCTATCGCCCCCCTCAACCCCCCGTTTCATTAATGCACCTATATTTATATAGAATTTAATTCGGTTAATAAAAAATATTTCTGTTTTTAAAAAAATAATTTATTACAATTATTATTTAAAAAAATTATCTTTTATGATAATACAGATGATTTTCATATTAGAGAAGTAGTATAACACTAAATATCCAAAAAAAGTCCATTTTATTCTCAATATTTAAAATATATATATATATATATATACGATTTTTTTTCTAAGTTTTTTTTTTTTTTTTTCGTTAAAAGTAAAAAAAAAATCGATAACTTTGTTTTAAATTATCGCAGATCGATGGTTCAACCATTCGTTTTAAAGGTATTGGTGAGCTCTTTTGAAAGATACCCATCATGAAAATTTACTCCCCTCGAGGGGGGCTTCCCCCCCCAGGGGTTAGGTGAGGCTCCTACATACACAATTTTTTTTCCCAGTTAATTATCTCTATTACAAATTACTATATATATTCGTTTCATTTGGTTTAGTGCAGTCTATAGACGTTGAACTCTACTTACCTGCAATTTCCCCCATAGACGTAATGTATTAGAATTATCTTGATTGTCCCTGTACACGAACCATTTGCTTGATCTTAACGAAAAGCTTACTGTAGCATCCCTATATGATACACATTTAGAATACCAAGTTTGAACTTTCTGCCATAATTTGTTTTTGAGATATGTTGATAACAGACACACACACAGACACACAGACCATTCGCTAAAAACATGATTTTCGTATTCAGGGGACCTCTAAACGTGTAACTATAACAAGAACTCGCGTTCGAAAATTTGACCCAAAAACAATACTTTCTCTACCTTATGGGTAAGAGAAAGTAAAAAAAAAAAACAGATATTAGCAGGAAGTCAGAGGTCTGTATCCTAAATCTGTGTTAAATGAAAATATTACTTGAAAATTTTCAATGTAATCGGACTAATGGTTCGTGTATAAGGACACCAAATAGAGTTTAAATACACGAGTCAATCGGCAAAATTTCTCATTGGTGCATATTAAAACATTTGGAATGCGCTTAACAATATATAATAAACATGTATTCTTTGTAAGCTTAGTAGCATTTTTCATATTTAATGAAAAACGTTCATCATTCGTTTACAGGGTCACGAAACAGAATTCGGATTTATTATAAGGCTCCATGTCTTTCAAGTACATATCAAGTGGTACTGTGTGTTTCAGTTTCTGTGCAAAAATTAAATGTATTATGTGGTGAATATACTGTTTCTACACAACAGATCTATCTAAAATTAACCGAATGCATTTTTTTTTCTGTTGGATATGATTCAGAAAAATGCTTTAAGAAAAAACTTTGTCTAGAAAAGTTGGTTAAGAAAGACAATTATTTTCTCTTGGTTGGTTGTATTTAACGTGGCACTAGTACTTCACTATGGGTAATTGGTGACGATCTGGGGTGCACCTCTAATAGTCCAAGCGGCGGCTGCAAAAAATTGACTTGAGAAGGTACGAAGCTGATTTTTTTCCTATAGATAGAATTCATTGTTACAATGAAAATCTGATAGGGTTGCCTGGTCAAAGCCGTCAAGTTTAAGAGAAACAACCTCACTTCCGGTCACAATTTAAACGATTTTCGAACCCCAAAAGGTATGAAGATGAAACCGGTGCTAAAATGTAGAGATTAATATGCTCTTTAAAATGGCATAGGGTTGCCTGGTCAAAACGGTCAAGTTTCAGAGGTTGCCTCGATAATAGGGGTCAAATTTAAACGATTTTCGAACCCCAAAAGGTATGAAGATGAAACCGGTGCTAAAATGTAGAGATTAATATGCTCTTTAAAATGGCATAGGGTTGCCTGGTCAAAGCCGTCAAGAAACAGAGGTTGCCACGAAAATAGGGGACGTATTTTACGATTTATTTATCCAAGTAAAAAGTGATTTACCCAAGTGTAAAGATGAAACCGGTGCTAAAATGTAGAGATTAATATGCTCTTTAAAATGGCATAAGGTTGCCTGGTCAAAACCGTCAAGACCCGGAGATTGCCTCGAAAATAGGGGTCAAAATTAAACGCTTTTCGAACCCCACAAGTGTAAAGAAGAAACCGGTGCTAAAATGTTGAGAATAATATACTTTTTAAAATGGCATAGGGTTGCCTGGTCAAAGCCGTCAAGAAACAGCGGTTGCCACGAAAAAGGGGGGTGTATTTTACGATTTATTTACCCAAGTAAAAAATGATTTACCCAAGTGTAAGGATGAAACCGATGATAAAATGTAGAGAATAACATGGTCTTTAAAATGGCATAGGGTTGCCTGGTCAAAACCGCCAAGAAAAGAAGTTGCCACGAAAAGTGTGTGAGTGTGGGGGGGGGGGGCGAATTTTCGCGGTTTTCTTACCCTAACATATTTAAAAATGAAACCGTTTATAAAATATAGAGAATAATATTCTCTTTTGAGTGTCATAGGGTTGCCAGGTGAAAATCTCGAAAAATAGCGGTTGCCTCGAAAGAAAAAAAAAAAAAAGCTAATTTTGAAGGGTTTTTTATACAATGTGAAGAAAAAAGATAAAAAGTATTTAAAAACAGAAAAAATAAATAAACTGTAATGAAACTGTTCTAAAATTTTCCATAAAAACAACGAATTAATAGTAAAAATTAAAAATGTAGCATGCGGATACGAATAAGAAAATACGACCGCAAAAGTTAACAGAAATGAAGATAATAATGCCCAAGAAACTCATAATAAAAAATTCTGTTAGTATACAAAATAAATAATTAAATAAAATGAAAAAAAATAAATCTCTTATTTCAGATTTGCAGCAAGATTTACAAATTTCAATTTCATAAATTAATTCATTGTTATTAAGAAACGCGAAAAATTTATCAATTTTTTAAAAATGTTTTTCGCTTTATTTGTACCCATAATTAATTTGCAGAAGGTATTATTGATTATTTTAATTAGATATAAAAAAAAAATTAATTGAAAAATTTTTCTAAAATTGACAAATTCTTAATATAACAAAATCCGCACAACCCAATATTTTCGTATAAAATTCTACAAAGCAGTCGCATACAAAGCAGTCGCTTCAGGGAATTATCTTCTCAATAGTTTGACACAATTTGAATATTTTAAGTATTGAAAAATGGGGAAAAAACGAGCTCGTGAGCTGAAATTAGTTTTATACAGATTAGAAAAAGAATGGTCACGCATAATAATTTAATTTTCTTTATGCTTTAAAATCTCTTATATCATTAAACAAATAAAATAAACGAATATTGAAATTCGCTTCCTTTTCTAAGCTGACCGCTATACCTTGACAGGTTTGAAGCACAATCGTAAGGAAATTGAAAAGTGTTGTATGTTCTACATTTAGCTAGCAATTTCATCTTTTAAATATTAGTCATTTCGTGTTTAACCTTTTTAAAATAGTCTTCATGTGTGTTTCACTTTGTGTTAAACACCTTTAATATTTGTTAGCTTTTTGGAGACTGACCGCTATTTCTTTACGAATTTTACCAGGCAAACATATGCCATTTTAAAATAACTCCTACGCTGTACATTCTGGAACCAGCTACACCTTTCAAATATTCATATAATTTCATCCTTATTCATTTTCTTTGTTAATGCTATTCGTATTTTTTTACACTTCGTTAAGAAATCTTCAAAACTCGCCTATTTTTTTGTGGTTGACTGCTTTACTTGACAGATTTGACCTATTTTCGAGGCAACCTCCGAGTCTTGACGGTTTTGACCAGGCAACCTTACGCCATTTTAAAGAGCATATTAATATCTATATTTTAGCACCGGTTTCATCTTTACAGTTGGGTAACTCACTTTTTACTTGGGTAAATAAATCGTAAAATACTTCCCCTATTTACGTGGCAACCTCTGTTTCTTGACGGCTTTGCCCATTCAACCCTATGCCATTTTAAAGAGCATATTAATACCTACATTTTAGCACCGATTTCATTTTTACACTGGTGGGGTTCGAAAATCGTTTAAATTTGACCCCTATTATCTAGGCAACCTCTGAAACTTGATGGTTTTGACCAGGCAACCCTATGCCATTTTAAAGAGCATATTAATCTCTACATTTTAGCACCGGTTTCATCGTTACACTTGGGTAAATCACTTTTTACTTGGGTAAATAAATCGCAAAATATGTCCCCTATTTTCGTGGCAACCTCTGTTTCTTGACGGCTTTGACCAGGCAACCCTATGCCATTTTAAAGAGCATATTAATCTCTACATTTTAGCACCGGTTTCATCTTCATACCTTTTGGGGTTCGAAAATCGTTTAAATTTGACCCCTATTATCGAGGCAACCTCTGAAACTTGACGGTTTTGACCAGGCAACCCTATGCCATTTTAAAGAGCATATTAATCTCTACATTTTAGCACCGGTTTCATCTTCATACCTTTTGGGGTTCGAAAATCGTTTAAATTGTGACCGGAAGTGAGGTTGTTTCTCTTAAACTTGACGGCTTTGACCAGGCAACCCTATCAGATTTTCATTGTAACAATGAATTCTATCGATAGGAAAAAAATCAGCTTCGTACCTTCTCAAGTCAATTTTTTGCAGCCGCCGCTTGGACTATAAAGCCCTCGTTTTTAAGAACACAAAACGCGAACTTCGACGTATTCGGCGTCGAAATTTTAAATTTGCGCATGCGTCACGACGCTCTGTTCTGCGGTTTCAACGCCAGCGCTGATATCAAGGCCTGACTGGTGCGTCGCTGCGTCGGAAACGTTGACGTTTGCTTCTTAAGTTCTTAGAAACCAGTGCTTTAGGATGGTCCGGAGACATCACATCACAATTTGATCCTCCGCGAAAGGGATGGCTTTCCCGCTGTGATAAGCCCCAGATTATTTTCTCTTAAACACATAAATAGAAAAATAATATTGTTTGAGGTTTAATTTTCGACGTTCAGTTTTTTCTAAAATTATGTATTTTGAGATGTCCTGATGCGGAAATATAGATTTTTCTGTATGTCTTTTATCAGCTTAATCAAATAATAATAATAGTAAATGATAGAAGTTCAAATTTACTATTTTGGTGATCAGATTTTTATGTTACTTGAGAGTTTTCATTAAGATTGGTTTGTTTATAAGATAGTAATGGTTCTCCGAATAGTTTAATTTTTATTTATTTTATTTATTTTATTTATTTATTTTTAGGACTGAGGGCCTATTAGTCTCAATCTGGGATTTTTGCGTTGTCGATTTCGATAGTTGGACATTTGTCGAAATCTAAAATTTATCGAAAATATAATTGAATAATTTGAAAGCGATGTTATAACTTGAAAAAAGAAAAAAAAAAAAAAAAAAAAAAAAAAAAATTAATAGGCCTCCGCCCTAAACTAAATTCTGCTTTTGCCAGAATTTCATCAAAATCCTTTTTATTATTATTATTATTATCATTGAAAGAAAAAGAAAAGAAAGTTAATAATAATCAGTATCGTTACAAGCGATATCGAAAAAGTTTCTTTTAATAATTTTGAATTAGGAAATAAAAAGTGCGCGTGAAATAATGTGAAATAAAAATAAGTAAAAAAAATGAGTTTAATGATTTAATGCTTTTGTTTTTCGGGGGCTGTTCATGCATATAAAAAATGAGTATTAAAACGAGTCGTAGAAGGAAGCGAAATAAGCATTGTGTTATATTCCGATAAATACGATATATAATAGGATACGATATATTAGACCTATCGTCCAGGGTTAGTAGGCATTTTCGTTGAAAGAAATAGTTTGTTCGTTCGGTGCAACTTGCACATTAGTCCCGTGAGGTACAACTTTCACATTAGTCCCTTGAGGTACAACTTTCACTTTAGTCCCGTCAGATACAACTTGCACATTAGTCCCCATAAAATATAGTGACCAGCGAAGCTGGCAAAGCATTCGTTGATTCACTACCTCAATTGATTTTTTTTTTTTTTTTTTTTTAGTAACGATCTTTTAAATATTTTCTGAAGGTAGGAAAATAAATAAGCAGGAAAGGGGTTGGGTGGAGCGGTAGATGCTCTCACAAAGAAATTTAACCCTCGCTTTCCACTCATTTTGACCCCATTTTGTAGCTGAAATTTAGTTAAGTCCGCCTCATTCAAAAAATGCGCTAAAAAATGCGCCAGAGATAGCAAACGTAACCAGTGGAATGTTGCACGACGATTTGTTCTTGCACCTGATAGCAATTTTTCTGCAGTAACGCCTTGATCTTAGGAAAGCGAGGGTTAATATAAAAACCGTTTCTAATGCAATCTGGTAGAGAAAGTATTATAAGTGATACACCAGATCGTTTTGGTTTATGAAGGATTATGGCATAAGTATTTTTAATTTCTGGTGTTACCTTACAAAATTTTTATACTGCATCATTCAGCATGTGTTGCCAGATCTGACAGACTTTTTATTCAATCATCACCAATAATTTTTAATTGTAACATTTGCCTAATGAATTCGATGACTGACAGTCAATTATGCATATCAAATATCACTTCTCAAAATTATTGGTAATGATTGAATAAAAAATTCGCCTGATCTAGCAGCACAGCATTCAATAGCAACAGCAGTTTTTTTTTTTTTTTTTTTTTTTTCGTTTTGTTTAATGCGATGTAGTATCACGGTGCTGTGCTATAAGCAAAATGTAAAGAGGTACGGACACTTACAAAACACGTAAACTTTTACTTCCATTACCTGTCTACCGAAGGTAATGGAGGTATTGCATTCTCTGAAAAATTTCTATATTAAGTTTTCACCTAATTTATATATTTAAAGATCACCTGAGTCCAAAAATGTAGTTTTTTGCAAGTAATCAGTATGTGTGTGAGGAATCATCTGATTATAATATCTCCAAAACGAAAACAGATAGAATGACGATGTTTTGTTATTAAAATAGGTCTGGTATAGGCAGAAGATTTTGCCATCTTTTGGCAAAAATTGGGAAACCGGAAGTAGAACTCTAACAACTGAATTTTTTCAAAGTTGGTTCATAAGTTCCTTTTTAGATTACCTGGCTTTTACATGAAAATTTATAGGCACCCTGATTAGGTAAGTCCGTTTTAGGTCTTGGAAATCGATGTTGCAAAAAAATGCTCTGCCGATTTTCTCTTAACTGTCTATATAAACTCTGTTCAGGGCCCGATTAACCTTACAACTGAGGAAAGCACAAATCCATTTGGGCGGCCCCCTCACTGACTGCTTAGTCTAAAGACTCATACAAACATCTACCAAAATATAAACTGGTGAAAGTCTATATTCATCACACTATATGAAATTATTCCATTATAAATGAATGTGTAAAAGCTTCATTAGCATATATCCTATATAATCTAGAAATGATAGTTGTGCAGCCAGGTGTACTGTGACTTTTTATAATCAGATAATGCTTTTAGACCACAAGCTTACAATTCGGGGCCCATTTTTTTGCTTAATTTGGGGTCTTTTCAAAATTTTCTTGGGGAAGCACAGGCTTCTCGTACCCATTAGGTAATCAGAGCCTGACTCTGTTTTTTATGTTTTTATGCTATATGTGTTAGTTTGCTACTGCATAAAAACTGTCAGGCATTTGATTCATTAGGCCAATTTTGTGTCCAGACTATTTCTAAAATAAGTTTGTAATATGTGTAACAATTGGTAATAGAAGTCGTGTAGTTGTAGCACACCAGATTTTTACTTCCATTACCCTACTACCGTAGGGTAATGGAAGTATTGTATTCGGTCTGAAAATTCGATATCGGGTTTTCACCTGATTTACACGTTTTAAGTTCCCCTGAGTCCAAAAAAGTGGTTTTTGGCAATTGGTCAGTGTATATGTGTATGTGTGTGTGTATCTTCTGGCTATTATAGCTCGGAAACTAATAAAGATAGAGCTACGAAACTTTAGAATTGAAATACGTCTGGTGTACAGATGAAATTTCCAAATTTTGGTGAAAATTAAAAAACCGGAAGTGGGACATCGGAAACCGGAAGTGGGACCGTAAATCCGTACCTCAAAAACGGCTCTAACGATTTTCTTCAAACTTGCTATATAAACACTCTATTAGATGTCCTTTCGAATGATATAGTTGGTTAGTTCAGGAAAATTAATAGGCGTCCTGTATAAATAGCTCAATTTCAGGCCTCGCAAAGGCGTTCCTTCAAAAACGGTTCTACGGATTTTTTTCAAACTCGCCATTTTAACTCACTTTTAAATATGCTTTTGTATGTAATTATTGTTTTCCTGTCAATAATTGAGTTTAACCGGAAGTGGGACATCGGAAACCGGAAGTGGGACCGTAAGTCCGTATCTCAAAAACGGCTCTAACGATTTTCTTCAAACTTGCTATATAAACACTCTATTAGATGTTCTTTCGAATGATATAGTTGGTTAGTTTAGGAAAATTGATAGGCCTACTGTATAAATAGCTCAATTTCAGGCCTCGCAAAGGCGTTCCTTTAAAAACGGTTGTACGGATTTTTTCTCTTATTTTTTACCTCGCTATATGTAAGCTTCGTTTTATATATCTTATATGTGTATAAAATTTCTCTTACTGTGAAAATTTTATGTTTCTACTTCTTTAGGTCACTGTTATATTTTCTGATCACATTACCTCCCAAAAATGCATATAATACGTGTAATAGTGGGTAATGGAAGTCGTGTGGTTGTTTCACACCAGATTTTTACTTCCATTACCCTACTACCGTAGGTAATGGAAGTATTGTATTCGGTCTGAAAATTCGATATCGGGTTTTCACCTGATTTACACGTTTTAAGGTCCCCTGAGTCCAAAAAAGTGGTTTTTGGCAATTGGTCAGTGTGTATGTATGTGTGTGTGTGTGTGTGTGTGTGTGTATGTGGAGAATCTTCTGGCTATTGTAGCTCAGAAACTAATAAAGATAGAGCTACGAAATTTTAAAACTGAAATACGTCTGGTGTACAGATGAAATTTCCAAATTTTGGTGAAAATTGAAAAACCGGAAGTGGGACATCGGAAACCGGAAGTGGGACCGTAAGTCCGTATCTCAAAAATGGCTCTAACGATTTTCTTCAAACTTGCTATATAAACACTCTATTAGATGTCCTTTCGAATGATATAGTTGGTTAGTTCAGGAAAATTGATAGGCGTCCTGTATAAATAGTTCAATTTCAGGGCTCGCAAAAGGCGTTCCTTTAAAAACGGTTGTACGGATTTTTTTTAAACTCGCCATTTTAACTCACTTTTAAATATACTTTTGTATGTAATTATTGTTTTCCTGTCAATAATTGAGTTTAACCGGAAGTGGAACATCGGAAACCGGAAGTGGGACCGTAAGTCCGTATCTCAAAAACGGCTCTAACGATTTTCTTCAAATTTGCTATATAAACACTCTATTAGATGTCCTTTCGAATGATATAGTTGCTTAGTTCTGGAAAATTGATAGGCGTCCTGTATAAATAGCTCAATTTCAGGCCTCGCAAAGGCGTTCCTTTAAAAACGGTTGTACGGATTTTTTCTCTTATTTTTTACCTCGCTATATGTAAGCTTCGTTTTATATATCTTATATGTGTATAAAATTTCTCTTACTGTGAAAATTTTATGTTTCTACTTCTTTAGGTCACTTTTATATTTTCTGATCACATTACCTCCCAAAAATGCATATAATACGTGTAATAGTGGGTAATGGAAGTCGTGTGGTTGTTTCACACCAGATTTTTAAGTAAAGTTTTGTAGTTAAATGGACATATTTTGTAGGACATAAATTTTACTTACCTCCAAAGTGTGATTAGAAATATTGGGCTTATGACGAAGAATTGCATGTCGTTTGCCAGATACCAGGACCACGCAAAACACTAGAAAGAAGAATTACAAAAAAAAAAAAAAAAAAAAAAAAAACATTCATCAACGTTTAGTCGAGTGACGAATAATAGAACTTCACACTCATAAGATTATTAAATTATGTAAAATTTATAAAAATTGTCCAAATTCTTTAAAAAAAAAATGTCCAGATCGAATAAAAAAATATTCTGTTTCAAGAAAAAGAGATTTTACAACAACGATAATAGAAATTAAAAACTTATTTATTGTTATTATTGTTGTTAATTACGCACTCGAAATCTCTGAGCTCAGTCATGAAACTACCCGAATTTAAAGTGAGGGGGAAGCGCCTACCGTTTTTGAAGAGCACCACATGGTTGAAAGCACGACTTCAGCTTAACAAACTGACGATAAATAGCAACAGCAGCAAACAAGAGCTCATAATTTTGATCCTATCATGGTCGGATCCCTGATCACTTATCCCAGAGGTATAATTTTGATAGCAATTTAAAGGACTTTGCAACCACGACAGATTTAACATGCACCAGTCGCCATTAGCGTATAGGATGGTCTTCGGCAGACTCGACTACCGAGCCCACAATCTTACAGTTTATTAATTAAAATGTTAAACATTTCCCTTAAATTTTGAATCATTTCGCAAACGCTTAGTGTTTTTATCAAGTGTAGTATAATGCAGTATAGCTTATACTTTATATTTTATCATGTTACGTCATTAATCCATTTTGTTATCCAACTTCTGTAAAGCTGTTGTTTTTCTTTTTCTTGTTTACTTTTTTCCCCACTTGAAAGTCTTGATATTTTCTGAATATATACTTTATAACAAAAAAGCGACGCACCAAGAAGAAGTGGGGACAAAAATTGGTAGATGGGGTGGAATGGGTGGTCCGAATGGGATAAAAATTGGTGGATGTGATGTACATGTGGAGAAAAACAATTGATTACAGTTTCAGAAAATTTGAATGATTTAATCAAGAGAAAGGGCCTCACAAAGTAAACAAGTCAATAACGCGTTGGTCCACTTGGCTTGGTATTAATTGATAGAGTTGTCAGATGTGCTTCTGTGAAGTATCGGTCCAAATTCTGTCCAATCGTTGCGTTAGATTGGTAAAATCCCGAGCTGGTTGTAGGACCCTTTTTATGATGCTCCAAACGTCCTCAGTGGAAGAGAGATCCGGGAACTGAGCTCAACCCCACTGAGCCGTTTATTAAGGGTATTTGAAGTCACTGAAGTACCCGTTGCACGTAGGATCGACGATAATGATGAATTGGTGCTTGATTCCATCAAAACCTGTATGTATGTCAATTTGTGTCCAGTTTGCATTACTCCTTCTTGGTGCGTCACTTTTTTTTTTGTTATAGAGTATATTTTGTGTAAAGAAACTATTGTAATACTGAAATCTTATGCAATGAGATTTTAGTTTAATCTATATGCTTTAAGGTCTCTGTAGGTATGAACGTGTGTATGTACGAGTGTAATTGAAAATACAATAACTCCTAAAAGTGTTGTGAGGTTGTACTCAAAGTAGGTAGGTACTATATCATAGGTCATCGTCACACAATCTATTTAGATTCTGAGGAGTGTATGACTTTAGTTCTTTTACAGGAATACAAAGAAAAATTCTTTGACATTCTGGCCTATGGACTTTAATTACTTAAATTGCAATAGCACCTAAGGGGTACATGCAAATGAAACACTTCCGGTTGCAAAGCCGTTTGCAAGCGTTCCAAATGTATGACTACAGTCGGCAGCAAAAGTATTCGAGCACTAGCCAAAATTCCTATGTAGAAAAAGCGCACTTAAAACTGTTTTGTTAAATAAATCCTTGTCGAATCATGTTCTTAGACTGACTAAGAACAGGATTCGACAAGGATTTATTTAACAAAACTGCATTAAGTGTAATTTTTTTACATAGGAATTTTTGGTAATGCTCGGATACTTTTGCTGCCGACTGTATTTGTAAAAATCTTTCAAAATTTACGTCATCGAAGTTGCAAGCGTTCCGTTTGTATGTAACCCCATATACTGAATGTGCGTTCGTGTTATGACATATATATAGGCTGATCGGATCAAAGTACCTTTATAATAGAGAAGCGTTAAAAATTGCTACAATTATCAAATTATGGATGTATTTTTTCATTCCTAATAAATAAGGACTAAAAATAAAGTATTGTTGATTAATAATTTAGTTTCTACAATTTTTTAAAACTTAGAAAAATGCTTTCAAAATAAAAGAAGTCCCCAGTTGTCCCCAGAAAATGGGGACATTTGGTCAGCTTACATATATAATTTTTTGCATATAAAATTTACAACTTGTTATTGTCATTGTACATTTAAACTATTGTATATTGTACACTGTTAAAAATTTCTGTAAATTTAATGTAAATATTTATCCAGAGTCTCGGTAAATTTACATTAATTCTTAGTTAAAAGTGAATAATCGTGATTCTCAATCTTTATTCTGTATTTTTACCTAATTTTATTATTTAGTTTTATAATAAAAATTAAAAATGACTCTTTCTACTTTAGATAAAGCATTCTAAGTCCGAAATGTATTCTCACCAATAATTAATTAAATTGATATTAGTTATTAAAGTGAATGTATAAAATGTGTTTTTTAACATCTCCGTTTATTTTTCTCTGTAAATTTACGTAAGACTTAAGGTAATACATTACACAGAGTTTTTTGTTGAAATTTTTAACAGCGTAGTTCCTTTTAAAACCCGAAACAACTATGTTTCTTTTTCTTTTTATTATTATTATTATTATTTATTATTATTATGACGAATTGTACGTATTTAAACTTATTTTTAATCATTCTTTATTGTTCATCATCAGTTTTTTAGTGCATTCATTGCGATTTGCGTTGTAGATGTTTTCTGAGGCATGCAATCGATCTAATCATCATGTGTAAGATATTTATTCTGACAAACTAGGTTGAACTAATTTTAAATTTTAAACGTATCGTACTAGTGTGCAACTACAGGGTGGCCGTAATTAAGCTTGGCCTACTCAGAGCACTATGTAACTGTAACTAAAATGCGAATGGCGTCGAAAATTTGTATAGAGACATTGCAATAAATAAAAATGAAAATAAATAAATAAATAATTATAAGATAAAAAAAAAAAAAAAAAAAAAAAACTTTTCATACACCATGTTTTTAAATTTTCTGATGATTCATTAATAAAATACGCGAGGATAAAAAAAATAATATTTAAGCACGCGGACTGAGTTCAGTGAACTAATAATAATAGTGAAAAAGAAAAAAAAAAATTTTGTTTTAAAAATAAAATATCACCCCTTTTAGAACAACGTATATTAGCATCGTGAACTACATTAGCACTTATCAATGTGTATAAAATTTTTAAAGTGATAACGACGTCCATTTCTGTGAGAGGCATCATTTAACTTTTTATAATTTTTTAACGTTCACCTCGAACTAAATGTATTTATTTTTATGTCGAAAGAAAATGAACTCGTAAATTTTTTTCTAACAACAATTAAATTATAGCTAATATTTTATTTGCTATTTTTATTGATATTAGGAGCTTATTATTTTCATATTTTAATTAAATAAAATTAAAAAAAAAACATTCGAATATCTGACTTCGAAGTATTGTGTTGTCACCGGGTTCTGAGCTACTGTAAAAGTTTCAAATGTCTAAGCTAGTAGGGAAGTTAGTTAAAAATCGATTGCAAGATTTGTACCGGACAAACAAACAAACAAGAATAGAAGTTTAAAAAAAAAAAAAAAACGTGGTAAAATAACATTTAAAAAATTTCCTGCTTGAAAGGACATACACAAAATACAAACGCATTATTACAGTCAAACTGATAGAAAAATTATGTAATAAATAACTGCGTGGTCTGTTTTAAGATTTTCAAACTATACGAGAATTTAAAACTATTATTCTTACATTTTGTAAAGGTTTTTGTTCCAAAATTTTACAGATAACTTTGTGATTACCCGTTCATTTTCCACTCCTTGGCCGGCCTGCCCATTCACCCGATCTTAATCTGTAGGATTGTTTGTTATGGGGGGGCATTTAAAAAGTTTGTTTTTTAAAAGAAATGCTGTAACTTTTGCTGACTTGAAAGACCGTACAACGTTGCATGAGCGGAGAAACATTGGCGACTATCTGCAAATACACTGCGATCACCTGTTGAATACACTGTCCATCGGCTGCAGAATTTTCAAGGGGCCCACGTTAAACAACATGACCTCATAGATATAGTAATTTATATAGATCTATCATCCCCATGTTAACGAGCAAAGGTTTTTGATGCCGAAAAAGTTTTTTGGCATCAGCCATTACAGAGTTAAAAGTCGAAAACAGTAATAAGGAAAGGGCATGTTTACAAACAAACGCTCCGTCAATCAATCTTTGCCACTCTCGAGTGGCAAAAGATAAATCTCTATTGGTGGAAATGCCAATGTTTTGCCACTTTACCCATAATTTGACTGCGAGTGACGTCACGTGCCCTTTCCTTATTGAATAGTAATTGAATAGAATGGTAATGAATTTTGAAAATGCCGAAATATTGCACGGCTTTTAAGTGTTCTAATGAATATATGAAAAGAAATGATTTAGGTTCCATAAATTCAAGTAATTTATGAAAAATATAATTTTTATAATCAGTTGCTTTGTTATTATTATGAGATAATTACTGTTTTCATATTTAATGGAATACTTTTTTTTAATTTCATTATTTTTTAATATTTTATATTAGTAAGTAATATGGAATTCTCAAATTTTTTTTAATTTAGCTAGCAGCCGCGAAAGTTTTAATATATAACTAGTATGTTGTGGTCACCACAAGACTTTCTTCCATATATAATCCTATACAAATTTACGCAATCCGCGATTGTAATGAAATGCTCGCCCTCTGGTGGGCTAAGGTGAAATTACAATAACCATGCTTTAATTCGGCTTTCATAAGCCGCCATTGCTTGCCGATGTTTAGTTTCACATATATTTATTGAATAAAAATGAATAAATCCGGTAAAAAAAGATAACACATACTGTTGTGTGCCACAGTGTAACTCCAAAGGATCAAGAAATCCAGAATTAAGCTTCCATTTATTTCCAAATGAAAAATTTAAAATTTCAGTTGCTTCGGCTAATGGAAGTAAAGACTTAATCAGATGATTTGAAACTAATATTTGTTCAACTTCAGTTAAAAATCTACTTCCGATCGAACCTTGAATAAACTGAAATATTTTTTTCCAAAAGCAATCAATTTTCCATGGTGTAATGGCGGAAAAATTATAGTACGAATATTAAGTAGAATAACAAAAAGAACAATAATAAATACACGTGGCTATTATATTTACTAACAACAAAATCTGAAAAAGCGCCATCTATCGATCATTACAAACGCGGATACAAATAATTTATTAAAATTATTTTTCATGATGCATGCAGACGATTTTTATCTCAAAGAGGTATAAATAATAAATGCCGAAAGAAAGACAGTTTTTTGCAGACATGAGTATACTAGAGTATAGTAAAAATAAATAAATAAATAAAAGGAAAGGAAAACGAAAAGAAAGAAAGAAAGAAAAAGGGGTATCTGGAGTTTTTCATTCTCTTTTAGTGCATAAATTTTATTTTCTAAATTACCTATGTGTATTCCTGTGTATATTCACTCGGGGAAATACACCCATAAGAGAGTAAAATGGCTGTCTTTTCCCGATTAAAAAAGGTATCTCTTTTCCCCTCTCAATGATCAATCTATGTCTTAATACTATAAGTATGCATGACCTTCGCCGATAAATAGTCTGTAACTTGCAACAAATAACAATTAAATGTGTAATAAATAAGATTGTTATTATTAAAATTTGTAGTTTGTTTGAATTTTAATGTATGTACTCTCAGAGCGGAAATTTTTAAAATGTTATTTTATTTTATTTTATTTTGACAGCTAAATTGGAATTGTTGCTACAAATTATCGTCTGCAGCCAAAACAGTGTTTAAATTTACATGTTTAACCAATGATTTTAATTTTTGTTACCCTACTACCGTAGGTAATGAAGTATTGTATTCGGTCCAAAAATTCAATATTGAGTTTTCACCTAATTTACACGCTTTAAGGCCTTCTGAATCCTAAAAAGAAATTTTTGGCAATTGGTCAGTGTGTGTGTATGTATGTGCGGAATCTTCTGGTTACCATATCTCTGAAACTAATAAAGATAGAACTAGGAAACTTCAGAATTGAAACACTTCTGGTGTACAGATGAATTCCCCAAATTTTGGTGAAAATTGGAGAAACGGAAAAGGGTCATCGGAGAGCGGAAGTGGAACCGTAAGTCCGTATCTCAAAAACCGCTCTAACGATTTTCTTCAAAGTTGCTATAGAAACGCTCTATTTGATGTCTTTTCGAATGATATAGTTGGTAAGTTCAGGAAAATTGATAGGCTTTCTGTATAAATAGCTCAATTTCACGTCTCTCATGTGCGTTCCCTTAAAAACGGCTGTACGGATTTTTTTTTTTTTTTTTTTTTTTTTTTTCAAATTCATCATATTAACTCCCTTTTAAATGTCCTTTTGTATGTAATGATTGTCTTCCGGTCAATAGTTGCCACTTATGCTGCCAAGTTTTGGTAAAAGTATCTCAAAAACGGCTCTAACGATTTTATTGAAAATTGTTACATAAATCAATTTTAGATATCCCTTCTCAAGTATTACGTGGTTATTACAAGATAACTTTGCCATTTTTTTTTTTTTTTTTTTTTTTTTTTTTTTTTAACTTGCTATGTAAACTTATGTCTTTACACTTATATTAAGTTTCTCATACCGGAAAAATTTTAGGTGTCTACTTCGTTAGATGAATTTTATGCCTTCTGATTTTAAATTATCCAAAAAAAAATAGGACATATAATACGTGTAATAGTGGGGAATGGAAGTCATGTGATTGTTTCACAACAGATTTTTTTTTTTTTTTCTTTTTTTTTTTAACGCATCACATTCATGCTTCTTTCCCTGCCTCAAAAATTTCAGTGTTACCCTCATATAAAAAAAAAAATCTGATGTGGGCACCACATGACTTCCTTATACACTTTTAGAAATATACATAATGTTAAAAAACATTGACATTGGACCCGAAGCAGTTGGCTAAAAATATAAAAAAAAAAAAAAATGAATTACCACCGTGTTCTGCGCTTTTCTGAAAGTTAGCTGAAAACCGATTGCAAGATTTGTACTGGTAGCTCTGACGAAGGCAGCAGGGACCCGAAAAAATTGGCTAAAAGTATTAAAAAAAGGAATTTCACCATGTTCTGAACTATTCTGAAAGTTTCAAATGTCTACCTAGTCGGGAAGTTAGTTAAATAAATTTTTTGTTGGACCATATAAACGCTGCCGAAGGCAGCAGGGACCTGAAAGAGTTGGCTAAAAGTATTAAAAAGATGCATATTCACCGTGTTCTGAACTATTCTGAATGTTTCAAATGTCTAGCTAGTCGGGAAGTTAGTTAAATAAATTTTCTGTTGAACCATGTAAACGCTGCCGAAGGCAGCAGTGACCCGAAACAATTGGCCAAAAATATTTAAAAAATGCATTGTCACCGTATTTTGAGCTTTTTTGGAAGTTTTAAATGTCTAGCTAGTCGGGAAGTTAGTTACAAATCGATTCCAAGATTTGAACTGGTAACGCTGTCGAAGGCAGCAGGGACCCTATACAGTGTGCTAAAAGTATTTAAAAAATGTATTTTCACCGTGTTCTGATCTAATCTGAAAGTTTCAAATGTCTAGCTAGTCGGGAAGTTAGTTAAATAAATTTTCTGTTGAATCGCATAAACGCTGCTGAAGACAGCAGGTATCGGAAACAGTTGGCTAAAAATATTTAAAAAATGCATTGTCAACATGTTCTGAGCTTTTCTGAAAGTTTCAAATGTCTAGCAAATCGGAAAGTCAGTTAAATTGCAAGATTTGTCTAAACCGTTTTTGAGTTATTACCGTTTTTTGATACATTATGGCCAAATTTTTGTCATTATGAACCTAATTTTCCTAAATATCTTCAAAACGGAAAATCATAGAAAGTCCAAAAAGGGAGGTGCACAACTAGATGTTATAACAAACCTATGTACCAATTCGCAACTTTCTACGTCCAACCGTTTTTGAGTTATGCGACATACACACACACAGACACACACACACACATACAGACGTCACGAAAAATCGTGTAAAATCCCTTATATCTCTAAAACGAGAGCTCGTGTTAAGATGACACTTGCAGGTGTGGAATTAGACATTATGAAAGTCACACGTATAAATTAGCAACATTCAGCGATCATTCGTTTTCGAGCAATGTGAAATACAAAATCCATTTCGCAAATCGGGATTACTATACTTCCTTTGAAACCTTTGGACGGCCCCTGCCTGCCTGGGCTCGGCCAAGCTTAACGGGTTGGATGCCGTCCGCCGGAGCGAATAAATCGCCAGATCGCCGCGTGGAAGCTGCTGGGCAGCAATGTAACTAGACGCCAAAGCTCAGGAATTGCAGCACGCTCCAGATGTTAAGGAATTTGGAATAAGTGCACTAACTAGCTGAGAGTCGAAATAACCGGAATTATACAAAATTAAAACAATTTTGAATTTAGGCAGGGAGGGAAAAAAAAAAGAAAAAGAAAAGAAAACGTTGGGGGAGCCGCTAAAGTTAGTTGTGCACACAATAATTAAAGCCGAAAGAGGAGGCCATTTGAAAAGGGGAAGGGGACAACACTTATGATTTGAGAAAGACGAGGGAGGAACAATGAGATTATAATTAAAAAAAAAAAAAAATTACGTGAAGCCACTGGGGGATGGAAGATAGTTTTGGGCGCATAGCGAAAATTTTGAAGTTTTTGAAGTGGCAAGGCCTAATCCTAATTGGGAGGGAACTTACTATGCACAGGGAGGCCGAATGGAGAAGAGAAAGAGGGACCATCGCAATTTTGATCCACCACGGGGGGATGGTTCCCCGCGTTGGTAGCCCGACGACTGCTAAACGACCCCATCGAGCACTTGACGGTGCAGCACAGATTAACGAGGACCAGACACCGCCACACCCTCGTAAAAAAAAAAAAAAAAAAAAGAATAAAATAAAAATGATAATAAAAATAAATAAAAATAAAATAGATAAAAAAATAAAATATAAATATAAAATAAATAAAATAAATAAAAAAATAAAATAAAAAAAAATATAGTAAAAATAAATTAATTAAAGTAGGTAAGTACTTAAATTAAAATTGGTGCGGGTCAAAACTTGGTGAGTACCAAAAAGAAATGTGACAGGAAATAGTTCTAGGCTTAACAAGGAAAGTATTACCCCTACAATTGAGGGAAAAAAAGTGCGTGTCAAAACTAGATGAGTACCAAAAAGACTAAGTTTCCGGGATTTATAAGTTGTGCGACCTGTTATGTCCTGCACTCTTGATGATATTGTACAAATCCGGCAAAGGTAATTAACATTATGGTTGCTTTTTGACACGCATTCAAACCTGTAATTTTAAAAGAAGGTATTGATTGTGATCAGAACTAGATGAGTATACTATACTTCCTTATACTTTGTATAAGGAAGTAAAAAAATCAGGCATGTTATAGTGCGTTGCAAAGCGGTATGCTGAAGCGTTTGTATTGCGCCTTTTTTTCTTAACTTGCTTTTAAACATTTGGAATTTTCAACAAAGTATTACCTGTCCAGCTTCTGGAACAAAATTATTGATGTAAAGCAGGTTTTTCCACCAGACTTTTCTACAAGATTCATCATATTCAGCATCCGGCCAGTACGGCCCGGAACCGATATAGAGATATGCTGTCGCCGAAAATGCGAGGAGAATCATGTACATTGGTGTAAGTCTGAAAAAATAAATAAATAAACAAATAAATGAATATGAAATGGACTTGAAATTTACTTATTTATTTATTTTGCAATATTAAGGGGAAATTAAGATACATAGAGAGAGATTACAGAATTTAAAATTGTATTTAGTAAGAAATCATAAATAGCATATATACAGATGAATTGTATTTAATTATATATATATGTTACCATTAAAGCTCGAAATCCGTTAATGTGCCGATTACCTAGCTAATATGCAGATTAACTGAAATGACCTGTTAAAGTGTGGAATCAAGAGTTTTCGCATTTAACTAGGTAATCTGCCCATTAGCGGTTTCTGTATCGTTAAAGTTCAAATGCTTGTTTCGAGCCTTAGGTATTTTTATACATTCACTATTACGTCAAACAGCCATGTGATACAGATACGCGAATGACCTTCAAACATAAACTAAAACTTTTACCCCTTCCGCTACACAACGATGATAAACGGCAAACGCAAAATGTGGAGGATCGAAGCCATGATTAGGTTGTTATTATGACTAACACAAAATTTAAAGCAACAAGTAAGTTATAATTGTTTTAATTTTGATTTTATTTCTATCTTTTTTAATTCAGTCAATATAAGTTTGATAATGGTCTGCATTTTATTAATGAAATCTAATCTTAATTAAAAGCTATCTCTCGTGAAACTTCATTTTGAATTATAAATATTAAATTTACATTACAGTAATTATTTCCTTCGAAACTAAAACTATTAAACCATAACTTTTTAAAACTAATTTATTTTAAAATTGATTTAAATTACTATTACTTAATGAAAAAAAAAAAAAAAAAAAAAGCTGTATTAATTTTTAACTTTGAAAAATATTATGGCATTTAATAAATACTTAATATGAAATTTTTGTGCATTTTTTAGCATTTCATTACATATTTTTTTTTTCTTTCACTTTCAAGTTTCCTTTATATATTTTCTATATCATGATTATATTTTTATTTATTTATTTTTAATTTTGTTCGCTTTTTCAGATAATTTCGTCGTAGTTTATCACATAAAAAGTGTTCATAAAAGTGTTTTTTTTTTTTTTTTTAAATTAATATTTTGCTAGACTTGTACAGATATATGTATGCTGCAAAATATAGTTTAATAAAGCATTGGAAAACTGCCATTTTAATTTTCATGCAGTCTAAAAAATATTAAAGCAGGTTTAATTATTTGAAGTACTTCTTAAATAATGCTTCTGATTTGTCTAATTTAATATTTCTTTAGCGAATTAAAAATTGGTGCATAATTAAAAGAAAAAAAAAAAAAAATAGTAATAGCAATATAAGTTGTTAATAAATCATTTTTAAAAAATTTAAATAGTTAAATATTTTTATTTTGAAAAGAAATCGTTACTGTATTACAATTCTAACATTCATTTATAAAATAGAATTTATAGAAAGCTATTAAAGTTATTATCTATATATATAAAATCGTTCTTCCTGACTCACTGAGTGAGTGATTCATCATCGCCCAGGGCAAACGCCTGGACCTAGAAGCATAAAATTTTGTGAAAATGTTCTTTCTATGACGTAGGAATCCACTAAGAAGCGATTTTACAAAATTCGCCTCCCAAGGGGGGTAGGGGGGCAAAACGTGATTTCACAAAATCCTTCATATCTCAAACAAAAAAACAGATATCCGTAAAATTTTTGCTATAAAATGTAGCTAATACAAATGTCTAAAAACTAATTTCTGGAATTTTCAAAATTCGGTCCCAAGGGAGGCGGGGGGGGGGGGGGGGGCAAAACGTGATTTCACATGCGTAAAACGTGATTTCGCATAATCCTATATATCTCAAACAAAAAATAGATATACGTGAAATTTTTGCTCTAAAATATAGCTAATGCAAATATCTAAAAAAAAAAATTCTGGAATTTTAGAAATTCAGCCCCCAGGTGGGGCAGCAGGGGGGGGGAGGCTATGGGGCAAAAACAAATAGAAATACAGTTAGGGCGTTCAAAATTGGTACAGATAGGTTTCAGAGGCCTGCAAGTCGAATGGGAATATTTTCGATTGTGTAAAGTTATTAGGAGGGGCAGGAAGGGGGAGGGGAGAGGGGGGCAAAAAAAATAAAAACAGAGTTATATCGTTAAAAGTTGGTATATAGAGGTTTTCGATACTTTCGAATCGATTGCGGATATTTTTGAATTTGTAAAATTATTAGGAGGGGCGGGAAGGGGGTGGGGCGGTAAGGGGGGCTATGGGGCAAAAACAAATAGAAATACAGTTAGGCCGTTCAAAATTGGTACAGATAGGTTTTAGAGGCCTGCAAGTGAAATGGGGATATTTTAGAAAGTGTAAAGTCATTAGGAGGGCCGGGAAGGGGGGAGGGGAGAGGGGGGCAAAAAAATAAAAACAGAGTTAGATCCTTAAAAATTGGTATCTAGAGGTTTTCGATACTTACAAATCTATTGCGGATATTTTCGAATTTGTAAAATTATTAGGAGGGGCGGGAAGGGGAGGCTGTGGGCAAAAATAAATAGAAATATAGTTAGGCCGTTCAAAATTGGTACAGACAGGTTTTAGAGGCCTGCAAGTCGAATGGGGATATTTTCGAAAGTGTAATTAGGAGGGCCGGGAAGGGGGGGGGCAAAAAAAAATAGAGTTAGATCATTCAAAATAGGTACATAGAGGTTTCCGATACCTGCAAATCGATTGCGGTTATTTTCGAATTTTTAAAATTATTGGGAGGGGCGGGAAGGGGGCGCAGAGGGAAAAAAAAAAAAAACAGAGATAGATCGTTCAAAACCGGTGCATAGAGGTCTTTGATACTTACAAATCGATTGCGGATATTTTCGAATTTGTAAAATTATTAGGATAGACGGGAGGGTGGGCGAAGGGGGAAAATAAGAGAAATAAGAGTTAGAGCATTTTGGGAATTTTTTCCGAATGCAGTGAGAACCCGGTGCGACATATTTCCTAATCAAATTTTGTTTCTGTTTTTTTTTTTTTTTTTCGCGTGGTAAAAATTAATGCAATTTTGAGAATTCAGTAATTATAGTGATTCATTTAAAAATAGGGACCAGCGAAGCGGGCGTCGCCTGCTAGTATTTCATATTAAAGATGCGTAACATCTTCAAACCTATATATTGACAGAATGAAAAAGATGAAATAAATAAAAACAAATATAACTTTAAAAGATATAAAAATTAAAACACATACAGATTAAAATAAGTAAAGAAAGAAATAAAAAAGAAAAGAAAACATTTTTTTTTTTTTTTCCGAATAAAAAAAAAAACAAATACAGCACAGCGTGCTGTAAAATTACAACACCAGATATCTTACTTTCACTTTAACGATTGCCTAGTAGGTAATGTGCAGATTATCTAGGTAATTCGCAGATTACCTAGGTAATTTGAGAAATAAAACAATTTTCCTCACTTTAACGGATCGCCCTAGTTAATGTGCAGATTACTTAGCTAATCTGCAGATTAACCGATTTCTTCACTTTAGCGGTAACATATATATTTACTTACAACAAATTTATTTTTCTTCGTAACTCATGTTTACGAAATAAATTTTTAATCTGGGGCGGATTTAATTTTTTAATCTATTTGCAATTCCAAGCAAAACAAATTTTCTATGATATTTTACATTGGTATATATATATATATATATATAAGATATTTAAATCGCAGCCACACATTTTTTTTTCAGGATAACAGAGGGTTCACATAAAGGCACACTATAGATTTTAAAAGAGAATTTCCTAAGAAAATAAATAAACAAAACAAATAAAAATGTAAGGTGGGAGTTAGTATTTCGAGAGAAATTGAAACACATAAAATCGTATAGAAAAAGAGTATTATTTGATCTGCACACATGCATAATATCTGTGTAGCAGTGATTCCATTATAAGGCTGAAACTCCAAAAGTAATATATAGGTTACGTGCTTTTTCCGAACAGTGCTCTTTGCGAACACATATTACACCTGACAGCTCATTCTCTATTTATTTGAAGACAAGGGGGACATCGTCCCAGAGAGCACGGTCACCCTTCCCTAATCGATCAAGAGTATTAACTACTTTTGTTAAAAGCTGCCAGTAAGAAAAATGATTAAGTCAGACTGTGAAAATCCATCATTTTCATTTTAATTTGCTCCCCCCGCCTCTTTCGTTCAAGATAAACTGATAGCGGAAGGAAACGAACAGCTTTTAGGCAATCCCTAAATATTTGGAGATCTTTTAAATTTCTGCTATGATTTAAACATGATTACTACTCGTTGTATGTGTGAATGAATGTATATGGATGCTTTTAATTTGCGTCAAAATACTTTGTGTGTGTGTATATATATATATATATAATCCTTTTGATAGTAGAAGAAAAGAATGAGAACGAAGACTAGTTAGTCAAACAATTCACCAAAGAGACATACACACGCCAAACAAAGCAACAAGATTTCCCAAATTGGTTCAATTATCAAGTTCAACAATAGCACTAACGCCAATCCACTGTACAATAATACCTGTTGAAAATTGAAATAGAACCGTGTAATTAGACTCTGATGAAAAGAAGGTTGACTCTAGGACAATATTCCAAGGTGAAAAAAGAGAACCCTGTAATGAACAATAACGACCCATCAAGCTCAGTAGAAGACAAGCAACAGACACAAGATCACCGAAACCACAAAGACCAATAAGAATGAACAAATTCTCTATGTAGAAGAAGCTCAGAAAGGTGGAAAAAAAATCATCAGGGGATAAAAAACACATATTTAAAGAAACCAAATTTAATTTTTAACAGCCCGCAAAAAAAAACGATACAACAAACCAACTCAACCAAATCCCAACAGAAAAACTCAAACTAAATCGAAATCCAGGAAAAAAAAAAAGTAAGGAAAGAAGGAGGCAAGCGGCAAAACTTGTGACTTGCCTGTGGGGTTAAATTTGTTTTACTCCGGCAACACTCCCCCAGCCTGCCAAGACCAGATTAGGAGACACATGTATGGAAAAAAAGAAAAACCCACAGCAAATGAAGTACAATGAAACCATGAAATTTATTGATTGGTTACGAACCCATAATAAAAAATAACCCCGAAATGAATCAAATGAAACAATGACAAACTATTTTCCAAAAAACCCTCCAGAAAAACAAAAACACACCATGAACATAAAAAGTAATAAAACCAAAATCTAAACCCGCAAGAAAAAATCACCCCGAAATGAAAGAGAGACAATTTAGACAATCCATCCTGATGTAATGAAACACAAACCAGAAAAAAAAAAAAAAAAAAAAAAAAAAAAAACACGAACCACAAAAACTGAATTCAAAACAGAGAACTTAACAGGAGAAATGGCATTTTAAAATATATTCTGTGAAAGAAAAAAAAAATTATTAAAAAATTTCATTTATCAAAAGTGAAAAATTCTAATGCTTAAATTAATGTGTTTAATAGAACTATTTGAGCTTTTAATTGAAAAATCTATTTTTAAATACTTTCAATAATTTATTTTTCCCTATGAAGGATTAAAGATAAAACAAATAAATAAAAATAAGTTTTAAAAATATTAACTAAAAAATTTAATAAACTAATTTAACTAATAAATATATATACACTCATGTTTGTAAAACTAGTTGGCATAGTGGACTCTGCTCAGTTCCCCATCATATTTATGTTCTCATAAATTTCTAGTGCGAGACATATTATAATCATGTTAAAAGAAATGAATATAACCAAAGCTTGATACAGTGACAGAATGAAATCCCCGCCTAATAGGCTATCCACCGTTCACTTCGATATATTTATCTTATCCTAATCTATAAACTTATTTTATCAGGGTCAATTCCGTTGTTTAGTTTTCATGCTACTATTTCCAACGAAATAATCCTCAAAATTCATATTTATATGAAAAATTTACAATTTCACTAAGTTGATAAAATCGTAAATTACGAATAATTTACGAAATTTTCCTATTAGAATATTTGTATTCAATCATGTTCAAAGAAATATCATAAATGTAATTTTGAAGTTGTCAAATGTATTTATGATCCTCAAAATGGAAGTTAATGCTCAATTTTGCCTTATTCTGACATGTTAAGTAAATCGTAAATTCCAAATAACTTACGAATTTTTTAAATTGGAAAAATCGTAGTCTATGATATTCATGCCAGTATCCTAAATAATATTTAAAAAGTGGTCTGACATCTTTACGATGAAAATATCCCTCAAGATTGATGTTTATGTGAAATTTTGCTCTATTCTGCCATATTAAGAAATTCGTAAGTTTCCAATAACTTACGAAATTTTTATATTGGAAAATTCATAGTCATTAATATTCATGCCAGTGTTCTAAATAATATTTGGAAAGTAGTTTGACATCTTTACGATGAAAATATTTCTCAAAATTGACGTTTATGTGAAATTTTGCCCTATGCTGCCATGTTAAGAAATTCGTAAATTTCAAATAACTTGCGAAATTTTCAAAGTAGTATATTTATAGTTACTGATGTTCATTCCGGCATCAACACTGATATTTTAAAACTGGTCTGACATTCTTACAGTAAAAAGTTTCTATTTAATGCACGTTTAAGTGAATTTTTGTCCTATTCTCCCATATTAAGAAAATCGTAAATTTCTAACAACTTACGAAGTTTTTTAATTCGAATGTTGCAAATGAATAGGATTCTTGCCAGTGTCGAAAGTAATATTTTAAAACTGATTTGACCTCTCTGCGACAGTTTGTTCTTGAGATATCGTGTACACAGACTAACAAACTAACGGACTAACGGACTAACCCACTAACCCACTAACAGACTAACCCACTAACAGACACCCTACAGACAGACACCATACAAATTTTGTCATTTTCGGATTCCTCACACCTGAAAACGTGTAAAAAAGTGAAAAAACCGAGGTCGAAATTTTTCACGATTACCTAAGTTCCCCATACCTCTAGTATGATGGGGAACTAAAATGCAACACCATGAAGGAATCTTCAGAGTCAAATGAAATTTAATGCAAAACGACTTGTATTAGTACAAATAAATGATTAAATTTTCAAAGCTAAAAAACAATATTAAGTGTCCGAAATCAGTATTTGGTGTGGCCACCACGCGCTGCAATAAGTGCTGCTATACGTCGTGTTAGGGTTAAAGCCAGTTGACTAAAGAAGGTCCAATACCTGAGTGGTGTACTATCTGTAGAGAGTCTTTCTAAGTGTTACACAGCCCTTATTTATGCGAGTTTCGGAGAAAGCCATGGAAAACTCCAAATGTATATATCGACGAAAGTAACATGGTATCGAACTTGGCGATTCCCGCTTGCCAGCTTTCAGATGTTTAAATTTTGATACTTATTGATCAGAACATTCTATTGGGAGGTTTGGATAACTTTAGTAACACACTTGGCCGTCAGACCACCATTGGTCAGAACATTAGAGAATTTTGCAGTTGTAGTTTTAAAACTTTAATTTTTGAGATAATTTTATGCAGTTTTTTCCATAATGTTAAATTTAAGATTCGCCATATATAAAAAAAAAATCGAAAATTTCGTTTTACATCCCATTTTAATAATGTTTGTTTTCATGTTTGAATAATGAATAGTATTAATGTTAAATTACACATCATACAAATACACATACAAATACATCATACAAATACTCGGGTATCTAGCTCAAAGGGGGTGAAAATTTTCATTTGGCCCTAATTTCTTTAATATTGAAAATAGGAAAAAACTTCAAATCAGGCGAATTACTGTCTTACTGTAAAGAACAATTTTTGTATTTAAACTTTTTCGATAGCTTCAATTGCTTAAAAGTTACAAGTTAAAAAGTGATTTTCCGTCAGTTGTTATAAAGCCGACATTTTCCATAGCTTTCATTGCTTAAATTCATAATCTGATACTTATGTCACGTGCAAACGATAATAAAAAAGATCACTGAAAATATAAAAACCATGTTAATCGCTTTAATTAATCATTTAAAAATAAAAAATTAAAATAATTTGTTTGTCTTAATACAAATATCGTTTGTGGGGAATAGTTTAGAATGCTGGTTTAGACAAGAATTTAAAATTTACGATTGAAATTGAGAGTAATACGTTACAGCTTCCTTTGACTTTTGATCTTGCGGAAACAAGATATTGGTCTGTGGAGAGAAATCAGGTTTTCGCATGGGAACAAATTATAATGATGCCAAAGCTGAAATTCTCCATCGCCAAGCTAGCCAAATTTTGTCGTCAGATAACGAATTTCATCGCCAATTCAAAACTTTCGTCTTCAACTATCATATTTTGCCGTTAAATCACAAATTTCGTTGCTAAGTTGCAAGTTTTGTGACCAAAATCTCGCCAAATCATACAATTTACAAAATTTGTAACAATTAACATTGAAATTTAGTGTCGCCCAAATAGTCTAATGTTAGCTAATGTTAATGTTAATGTTCCAGCTTATGTGAACCAAAACAGTTTCACTTGACAATTTTTACTCATTTCACAATAAAAATCACAAAAACACAATACAAAACTTTCAATAATTCAATAAAAATTACAAGGAAATAACTATCCAAAAACCGCTACCACTTAACTGTATTTGACTTGACCATAGCAACGCCTGGCTCACCAGTGCTTGACCATAGTAAGGTCACGAGTGCATTTTAGCATTTCTATTATTATTTTTTTTTAAAGACAGATATTGAACCAACAGTTATATGGATTTTAAATAAATTTATCATTTTGATTCAGCTTGGGTGGGGAGGGGGCTTTAGCCCAATAGCCTCCTCCCGGATTCACCACTGCTGGGATTGTATATCTTTATGGCTTCTATTTGTTGAATGATTATGAGCTTGGATTATAAAAAATTGAAAAAGTTACAGACCAATAAATCTAGCCTAAAACTTTAAGTAGAATGAATAAAACCCTTTTGTAGTAGAAAATTAAAATTCTTGAAAACAGAATAGCGACGTAAATAATGCAATGTGTGCGCACAAAGCCATTGGCTAAGTATATGTTAATGCATATGTAATATTTCTTTACTTTTATAATATTAACGTAAAGGAATCTACCTTTGATTTAAGCTTGCCGAAAAGGGATTTTTTTTTTTTTATCAGATTAGTTTGACAGCTTTGGTTAATTTTGTTAGTTGTTTGTATATGATGTTATATTTCAACGAATTCATATAAACAGTGAATATGAATTTCTTTAAATATATTTCTATAACAGTTTTCACTGATAATATAAAATAAAAATCTCCATTAAAATTTTCTGGTAGTAATATAGGGCTAAATTTGGCAACTATAGCTCGAAGTAGATGGTTAGGATGTTAATAAATAAATAAATAAAATAAAAGAGAGAAATCTTACCTTAAATATCTATGAAGGTAAAAGTATGGCCACGATATTTTGCCTTCTGTCTTGGCAAATTCTTTCATCGTTAGAAACGTAAGGAGGAAGCCACTAGTAATTGACAAAATAAAATAAACTAAGTAAAGAATATTAATAAACTTATTTTTTAAATTAAATTATGTTTTTTTAATTAAAGAATTCTTTGGTAAAACAATAAATGTTACACATACGAAAAGACATGCAAAATAAAAATGGGATTCCCGTTTCTCCCTTTCCTTGTGAATTTCCCCATGCGATACAGAATGAGTGAATGGGTTCTACTAGTAGTACACTATGAGCAATGGATCTGGGATACAACCATACAGTGGTCCGGAGACATTTCATCACAATTTTGATCCTTTACAGATAGGGAAACCCCATAGGATACAAATACCGGGTGATCCAAAAGTCAGGACAAACTTTAAAAATGAATAATTCGAAAACGAATCAAGATACAAAGGTACAGTTTGCACCAAACGGATGAAAAAAAAAAGCCGGGTTTTGTGTGGCAAAGAAAAAAAATAGTTCTGTTGGCGACCAACAGATGGCGCTATAGTGTTTTATTTCACCAAAAGATGATTTACAAAAAAAAAAAAAAAAAAATGTTGCCAACTTACAAGTCAGCTTAATTACAGTTAATTAGTAATACTACAGTAACTGCTCAATGTCCATCATTCAGAAATACAGATGTGAGACGATTCACCACATCGTTCACAGCATTTCTTGCATTATGGCAGATACATTTTGGCGGATGGCATCTTTCAGTGCTGCTAGTGATGCCGGTTGGTCGCGGTATACTTTTGAATTTAAGAATCCCCACAGGTAAAAGTCACACGGAGTTAGATCGGGAGATCTTGGAGGCCATGCGTGATTAAAGTAGCGACTGAAAATGCGATATTTTGATGCATATAAACTTCGACTAACAATACCTGCTGTAGTTGTTCCTTTTTATATTGTTTGTTGCTTTGCATAATCCTACATCAGAAATCCGACAGCGCCATCTGTTGGTCACCAACAGAACTATTTTTTTTCTTTTCGTAGCCACACAAAACCCGGCTTCTTTTTCATCCGTTTGGTGCAAACCGTATCTTTGTATCTTGATTCGTTTTCGAATTATTCATTTTTAAAGTTTGTCCTGACTTTTGGATCACCCGGTATTTCCTAATAGAATACAAACATTTTGCCATAAAATAGAAATAGAAATATTATAATGTTGCAATTTTCCTTGAAGTGATCATGTGTGAAGGATTTTACGACGTAACACAAATCTCTTTTTCCCCCATGTAATCCAATGAGATTTTTGTTGCTTTGTATATTATCCGGACATCTCATTCAAAAATAAAGTTTCTCGAATTCTATTTTTACAGTTCCACTTTTCGAACATGTCGCTTTTTTACTTTCTTCTATATGTGTGTATAGAGAAAGTATTGGATTCGTGAAAATTTTCGAACTCCAGTTTTCGATGGTTTTACACGTGGGATGTCCTGAACACGATTTGACTGTTTTTAGAAAATGTCTGTCTGTCTGTGTGTGTGTGTATCACAAATTTTGTGGACGCTTTATTTCACGAACCAATGAACGAAATTTAACCAAACTTGGTAATAGTTGGACCCTGACATAAACTGGTGCTGATTAAATTTGTAGAAGAATTCTTCAAGAGGTGGCGCTGTGATCGCATTTCTTTTTTTAAATTTTTAACATGGCAGTATAGGACAAAATTTCGTATAAATGTACATAATGTGAGTTATTTTAATCGTCTGATTGTAAAATTTATATGAATTATTGATAATAGTAGTAGTTAACTGGGAAAAAATTTTTGAGCATGTGGGAGCATCATTTCTCCCCTGGGGAGAAGTACCCCCCGGGGGGAGTAAATTTTCAATGTGGGTATCTTTCGAAAGAACTCGTCAGTTCCTTTAAAACGAATGATTGAACTATAGATCTGTGATAATTTAAAACAAAGCTATCTTTTTATCTTTCAACGAAAAAAATTTGGGGGGGGGGGGGATCTCATTTCTTCTGATTTGCAAAAAATTAACATCTTTCGGCATTTAGTGATAATATAATTCTGTCAGATAAAAAACGTCTGCATTTATAATGGAAAATAATTTGATAATTTAATAAATAATTTGTGTTGAATAAATTTTGAGTAAAATTATATAGAATAAAGTCATGTGGTGGCCACATCGTACTAGTTTGTCATAGTAATCTTAGTTTTCTTAATTGGTTTAAAAATAAATTTAAATATTTTATTTTCTTTAAGCAACTTTAAAGGTCTAATTTTCAATTTCGAAGGGAGACCCTTAATTTACTCTAAGCGCAAAAATATTAGTAAATTAACTGTGGAATCGGTCTGTGGATCATAGTTGAGGTAATGCCGGCACAAGCTGTAGCCTACACCCCAAAGCACAAGCAAAGTTGTCCCATCGAAACGCAAAAACTCTAAGAAGATATGCATTCAGTGCTAGTGATAACACGTGATAATGATAGCAAGTGATTTGATAACACGTGGTATATATTACGATCAAAAATTTCTTCTGATCTGTGCGGTTTGTCTATGTGTTTCTTGGGCCCTAGACAAAAGTTGTGTCCTGAAAAGGAAAAGGGGACTAGTAAAAAATTAAAGAAAAATAAGAATGTTTTGGATCACCTTCTAAAAAGTAATGGTTGACATGTATTTTGGCTGTAGCATGTGATTAAGAGAAATTTCCTCATTATCTATCTCTAATTTTTTAAAAATTATAATGCGTAGGGTATTAGACCCAGAGCAAAGACATTTTCAGAAAATTTGGCATACTTCATTAGACATAACTACAGCGTCTAGAATAAACAGTGTGGCAATCGCCTATAACTGTGATGTTAAAATGATGCTACAAAAATTAAGCTTACCCAGATGTCGCTGTGATCGAAGCTATTGCTCAAATCGAAGACCTGATTGGCTTTTCCCAGTTTCGTCAGTTTAATCACGTGATCTAAGGCTCTAAGCATATAATTAACCAATAGGGAGTCTCGGTTTTGTTGTCGTGACACTAGCTTCGATTACAATGACATCTGGTGACAGGCTTAATTTTTTTAGTATAATTTTATTCGCCGCTTTCCACACTGTTTATTTTAAACGCTGTAACATAACATACTGCAATCAGAATGCAAAAATGTTAAATATCTTACGAAATATGAGCATTTTTATTGAATATTTTTTATCAATGCATGCACTAGCTTTAAAAAAATTTCATTTGCGTAATTTAATAGCCAAATGTATTGAGCAACTTATATGAAAAACCCAAACAAATATCGTGTAAATTAAAAAAAATATGAGAGACAGATTGAGCAAAATTTCAGTTCTCTCAAAATTAAAGCTGAACTACAAGGGATTTTACTCGCATTTTCATACTTGCCAACCATCTCATTATGAACCGTACAATTTTTAGTACCCGCCTTTTTTTTCACACCAATACTTTTTTAGAGTAATTTTAGCCTTATTTAATCGTAACAGCATTTGGAGAGAATAACTGTAAAAATATAGTGGTGTGAGATAGGGGCGTTAACAATTGTACGGTTATTAATGAGATGGTTGGCAAGTATGGATACAGCAGTCCTAGGATACCTAGTCACAAAGTTATCAGTTACTTAAGGCTGTACATCAGTCACATATCTCCCTTTCTCCCTTCCCATGTTATCCAATGGGATTTTCATTGCTTCGTTTTATAAAAATATCTCATTCAAAAATGAAGTTTTTCGAAATCTGTTTTTTGAATATTACTCTTTGAACAGGTCGTCTTTTAGCTTAGTGAGCAATTTTTCGAAAACATTAATTTAAACATTTTATTTCAACATGTAAATTATGAACTCTAAGTTTGAATCTCTAAATAAAATATTTAAATTTATTTTTTCGAAAAATTACTCACTAAGCTAAAAGACGACCTGTTCAAAAAGTAATATTAAAAAAACAAAATTCCAAAAACTTCATTTTTGAATGAGATATTTTTATAAAACGAAGCAACGAAAATCCCATTGGGTAACATGGGAAGGGAGAAAGGGAGATATCTGACTGATGTACAGTCTTAAAACCCGAAAAACTACTACGTCAGAAACGCCAAAGAAAAATATTTGAGATGCATACAGCTGTTTCGGTAGCCTTAAGCTTACCGTCTTCAGTGCAAAAAGAATTCTGAACCTGGAGAAGTGCTCGTATATATAGGAGAGGGACCGAATTTATTTCAACCAATAGGATTACGGGAAAGGTGGAGAGTGTGGCCAATAGGAGTTTAGGAATGTTAGCTGTGAAAACAGCTGAAAATTTAAGAAAATGTGGACTGAATGTAAAATTTCCAACAATCAGGCAAATAGGGAACAGCGAAATCACAATTTGCAAGGTTTTTAAAATTTTTATAAATATGAAATGCTTCAAAGAAATCGAGTTCATGAATGGATTTAGGCCTACAAATTATTTTGGCTGAATTAAATTTAAAATTATGATTTTCCTCCCAGGAATGTTTAGAAATAGCCGATTTATTGGTTTCTTGTTTGCGGACGTAATTCATATGTTCTTTTAGACGAGATTTAAGACTGCTTTTAGTTTGGCCAATATATGATAAACCACACTGACAGGAAATACTATAAATGCATATCAATGGAACCTTTTAACTGAGAAAAGGTGAGTTTATTGGAAGGTGAAAATATTATTTTAAAATCATATTGTTTGAGAATTTTAGCTATGGTTTGACTGGTTTTAGCAAAATAGGGTAAAACAATACTGGTATTAGAAGAGACTGATTTAGTAGACGAAATACGAGGGAGCTGTAATTTTTAGATGGCTTTGTCTATAATGGAAGGGTCATAACCTCTGCCAATCCGCGATTGTAATGAAATGCTCGCCCTCTGGTGGGCTAAGGTGAAATTATCATACCACTGATAGCTTTCACGCTGAAACAATGATAGAACAACAAGAAAGCACAATAATAAATACACGTGGCAATTATTACACGTGGCAATATTTACTAACAACTGCAGTTGAGAAAGCTCCATCTATCGATCATTACAAACGCGGATTGCAACGGCTTTCAGGTATTTAATTTCAGATTTTAATAAAATAGGATTTGAACAAATATTAAGGGCACGGTTTACAAAAGTATAGAAAGCAGCCATTTTTTGGTTAGGTGGGTGACATAAACGTGCATGGGGAGGAATGGAGACTGCAAAATTTTTACGGTAGACGGTGGTTGAAAATCCATTTACAGTGCGAGAGACGAGGGTATGACGTAGTAGTTCATTCGGATTTTAATATTCCAGCGCCAAGTCTCCTGTTATTATTTATCAGTTACTTGTTCAAGTGTTTCTCTTTTAATGCTTGCAAATGAGTCGGTAATGGATTTCTTCCCTAACAGCACATCTTCTCCAAATGACATCCTCAGGATGTCCTATGGATGGAGACGACATCTATAGACATCCTATGGACATCTTCAGGATGTATTGTGAACAAGTGTGTTGCTAGGGTTCAGGCTATTGAGGTTTGTCGGCTTCTTCTTCTACACCAAGTCTTTCATGTGACCCCCCGAAAGATAGAAATCGCACGGATTCTGTTAATGAAAAACAAAATACAGCGAAAGGTAATGACTTACCTCAAAACAAAAAATGAATCTACAGAAAAACCACCTTGCAATACAGCTTGGAAAGGGAATGTGTCGATTGTTGTTAGAAGTTCCACCGTGTTTTCTGAAAGTAATGAAAGTCATATTATCATAATTTTTTTTATTATTAAAATCACACAATCAATTGTGGAAGAAAATCATAGTTATTGAAATTTTATTTTTCCGACTGAGTGAAAATAATGCCTGGACCGGGACTCGAACCCCGGATCTTTGACTTACAAGGTCAAGGCTCTACCAATTGAGCTACCCAGGCCTAAAGGTTGTCTGCCTAAAGGTTTTTCCCTGCCTAAAGGAAATTTTATTTTTCCGACTGAGTGAAAATAATGCCTGGACCGGGAGTCGAACCCCGGATCTTTGACTTACAAGGTCAAGGCTCTACCAATTGAGCTGTCCAGGCCTAAAGGTTGTCTGAGTGAGTAATGCTGACCGGGGTGTCGGCCTGGATAGCTCAATTGGTAGAGCCTTGATCTTGTAAGTCAAAGATCCGGGGTTCGACTCCCGGTCCAGGCATTATTTTCATTCAGTCGGAAAAATAAAATTTCAATGCATATTATCATAGTTGTCATCACATCTTCCTAGTATTACGTACAAGCAATGACAGATTACTAATGAATATCTAGTAAATGTTGTGGTAGTTGTAATTTTACAAAACGTTTAGTTATAAATTTGCATTCGATTTTTTTACAGTTTACTAGAAATTTTTGGTAGAAATCATTTTAAAAGATTTTTAACAGTCAGCATTGAATTAATAATAATAATAATAAATCTACTCGATTAAAATGGTGCTAAAAAAGTGTAAATGTTGATAGGGTGTTTCAATCTCCCGTTTGAGAACTTTGAAGAGAGGTAGGGTTCATCCTGACGATTCAGAATCACTTATGGTCGTATTCACCATTAACTTCCACTCCCGGTTCAATGCAAAAACTTGAAAAGCGTCTAAAGGCAGAGTCCAGCTTTCTAAAAAAAAAATTACCGGCTTCTTCTGCCATCTAGCGACGAAGATTTCATATAATCTTTGATTGGTTATTTTTCGCTAAAAAATCTGAAAATAACAATGCCGTTAGATGACATAAGCAACGCATCATATTTTGCTGAAAAGTTGTACCCTGATTTTATGCGCTTTTCAAGTTTTCGTGTTCAACACGGGAGTTGAAGTTATCTATATCTATATCTATATCTATATCATTATATAAAGCGCAAAAAATTGTATGTTTGTGGAGGGTAATCTCTGAAACTACTGAACCGATTTAAAAAATTCTTTCACTGATCAAAAGCTACACTATCCCTGATTGTTATAGGCTATATTAAATTTTGATAAAATAAGTTTTAGTTTAAAATCTGAGCATTTTAATTAAAATCCCCATAAAAGCCATAATAGAAATGGAAATAATGAAATATTAAAAAAATTAGCTGTTGCCAACATAAAAGAAACATTTACATTTTGTTTTTAAAATATCTTGACATGAAAAGAAAAGAAATATATTTGCACGTGAATTAAATTGAAATTCATATAAAGCTTTGCAAAATGTTAAACTTACACGTTAAATCTGACGTCATTATAAATTTAAAGTATTTATTTTTCTAATAATATAATTTGATATGATATGATATCCGCGTTTGTAATGATCGATAGATGCCACTTTCTCAACTGCAGTTGTTAGTAAATATTGCCACTTGTAATAATTGCCACGTGCATTTATTATTGCGCTTTCTTGTTGTTCTATCATTGTTTCAGCGTGAAAGCTATCAGTGGTATGATAATTTCACCTTAGCCCACCAGAGGGCGAGCATTTCATTACAATCGCGGATAATGTAATGATCTAAGCGTTACTTCTAAACTTTTATTAAATTATTTATTTTATAATTGTTGCCCAAAAAATTTACGGGTTAATCCGCGTTTGTAATGATCGATAGACGGCGCTTTGTGAACACTGCAGTTGTTAGTAAACATTATAGCCACGTGTGTTCCATTAGTGTTCTTTTTGTTATTCTACTTAATATTCGTACTATAATTTCTCCGCCATTACATTATGGAAAATTGATTGCTTTTGGAAAAAATACTTCAGTTTATTCAAAGTTCGATCGGAAGTAGATTTTTAACTGAAGTTGAACAAATATTAATTTCAAATCATCTGATCAATTCTTTACTTCCATTAGCCGAAGCAACTGAAATTTTAAATTTGTCATTTGGAAGTAAATGGAAGCTCAATTCTGGATTTCTTGATCCTTTGGAGTTACACTGTGGCACACAAAAGTATGTGTTATCTTTTTTACCGTATTTATTCATTTTCATTCAATAAATATATGTGAAACTAAATATCGGCAAGCAATGGCGGCTGTATGGAATTCGAATTAAACCATGTTTATTGTAATTTCACCTTAGCCCACCAGAGGGCGAGCATATCATTACAATCGCGGATTCATTTTTCGACATATAATAAAATATATTTTCTCGCGAATAATAATATAAAAAGTGAATTAAAAAAATATCGTCTGCATTTCATTATGCATTTGTTAAAAGAATAATTGAGAAGTTTAAATTTATTTGACGACTATTTTTAGCAACTAACAGTTATGACAAGCAGGCCCCGACTTACGGCAGGGCATACGGGGCAAATGCCCTGGGCCCCCTTCTGGAAGGGGCCCCCCCTACAGGCGAATACAGAAATTCTGCAACCTAAAGACCTCTTATGCCACTGCAAGGGGGCCCCCCAGAATAGGCTTGCCCCGGGGCTGCAGGTAGTCTAAGTCGGGCCCTGATGACAAGTAGCTCAATATACATAGCGCATACAACCATTACTGCAATGCAAATAGCATTTAATTATTTGAGTTACATTATGTTCATTAGAAACCTATTTAATCTATCTATGCTCTATACTAATATATAAAGAGGAAAGGTTTATATGTATATGTAGAGAACGATCGCTAGAACTAAAAAGCCGATTTCTATTTCTTTCTTTTTTTATACTAATCAAAAGTTACACTGTCTCTAAGCGCTAGAGGCTATAATAAATTTTGGTAAAATACATATTTAATTAAAATTTTCAATATTTTAATTGAAACCAAAGCATAGATTTGATATCGGTCGTCCTTGGCGATTTTTGTATTTCGAGATCGAAAACGTAATACGAAAATCTGTATATTTTCGTATTAAATACGAGATCTATGTTTTTACTTCAATTACCGTACTACCGTAGGTAGTGGAAGTATTGTATTCGGTCCAAAAATTTGATATAGAGTTTCCCCTGATTTATATGTTTTAAGGCCTCCTGAGTCCAAAAAAGTAGTTTTTGGCAATTGGTCAGCGTGTGTGTGTGTGTGTATACGAATGTGTGAAATTTTCCGGGTGTCATATCTCCAAAATTAATAAAGATAGAACTACAAATCTTCACAGTTGATTCAGGTCTGATGTACAGTTGAATTTTCCAAATTTTGGTGAAAATTGAAAAACCGGAATTGGGTCATCGAAAACCGGAAATGGGACCGTAAGCCCGTACCTCATAAACAGCCCTAACGATTTTCTTCAAAGTTGCTATATAAACAATCTATTAGATGTCCTTTCGAATGATATAATTGGTTAGTTCAGGAAAATTGATAGGCGTCCTCTATAAACAGCTCAATTTCAGATCTCATAAGTGCCTTCCTTTAAAAACGGCTGTACGAATTTTTTTCAAACTCGCCATGTTAACTTAATACTAAATATCCTTTTGTATGTAATTATTGTTTTCCGGTCAATAATTGAGTACGCCAAGTTTTGGTAAAAGTTGGTATCTCAAAAACGGCTCTAACGATTTTCTTGAAAATTGTTTCATTAATTCAATTTAGATAACCTTTCTCAAGTATTACGTGCATATTACAGGAATACTAACGGTCATCCTGATTAGGAAGTTCAGTTTTAGATCTCGGTAATTCGTGTTTAAAATAATAACTATCTATTTTTTCCCCTTATTTTTTAACTCACTACGTAAACTTTGTTGTAGGTGTCTTTATACGTGTATCAAGTTTCTCTTACTGGAAAATCTAAAAAAAAAAAAAAAAATGCATGTACTTAATATCTCCAAGAAATGTATATAATACGTTTAATAGTGGGTAATGGAAGTCGTGTGGTTGTTTCACACCAGATTTTGTAATAGTATATATTATACGAATATTGTTTCATATTATTGATTTTTAAAAACAATTTTGACATTATTAAAAACAATCAGTTATGGAAAAAATTAAATATATTTGCGAGATAACTTGGCAATCATTTTTTTTTTTTTTTCCGCCAAGGATGATTAATATAAAATCTTTTCCGAAAGCAAGTAGCGCAATATACAGCCGCTAGGGAATTGCAAATGACATTTGATTATGCAAGTTTCATTATGTTGATTGGAAACACGGATCATTTAAAATAAATTAAATGTGCATTCGCGTTAGAAATCTACTTTTGTATAGGGCTTCTTTGGCGATATTTAAAATTTGGCAACACAATAGCTAGGACGTTTCACTCGACGGACTTTACGTATTTGCGATAACCTTTTTAATTCACCGCCAAAATCACAAAAAATATTAACGATCACTAATGGAGAACCATTACTAAAACAATAACCAGATTACTTTGCGGACGTTAAATTTAAGAAAATTAAAAACACATAAGCTCTGTGTTTAATAGAAATTAATATTATAAGAACAAATAAATAATAATTAAAGCAATTATGACGTCAACTTTATCAAACACATATTCATGTTATAGGTTTATTTTTCAATATTTTTTATTCATTATGAAAAAGTAATAAATAACTTTACAGCATATCAATCTTATAAACTTTAATAAATTTTAAATCCAACGTTTCGGCTAAATTTCTTCATTAGCCTTCCTCAGGGAAAATGATGTTAAAAAACACATAAACATAGAAAATTTAAGTACATGATACCACAATTACAACTTCAAAACATTTAACAGATGATTACACAAATTGTAAAAATATACTATATACATTTTTAAAATCATGCTAAAACACTCAAAGGAACATGAAACATGATCACCACAAGACAAGGATAAAGAGCTACTAAAGCCAAGGTTAAAAATATCAGAATTGCGGGGTTGCCAGTACTAACTTAAAGCAGGGTAACCATAAATTAATTTAAGCCCAAGAAAACTTGTTTCCCTCAATAGATTTGGACTGTGTTTTTCATATAATAAGTAATAGACTCAATTTATCTACTGAATATTCTCAATCTGAAAAAACTGCTATTAAAGAAGCCTTGAAATTGGTAATATATAATAATTATTTTAAATTTAACGATAAAATCTATAAACAACTTAACGGAGCACCTATGGGCTCAGCTATATCTGGACTTTTAGCTGAGTTTGAATTAAGAGATTTTGAGAATAATTTTGTTCAAAAAAATATGCATTGTATTAAATTGTGGAAAAGATTTGTAGATGATATTTTTATAATTTGGCAAGATCCATCTAATTCCCCTAAGGATTTTTTAGATATAATCAATAACGTAAAACCTAACCTTCAATATACTTTAGAAACTGAAAATAACCATAATATTTTAACCTTTTTGGATATTAAAATTAAACGATTTAATCAATATGTTGAAACTTCTGTTTATAGAAAGCCCAATATTATTCCATATACTTTTCATAGCAATTATCCTTTACCCTGGTCCTATAAAATAGCTAATTTTAGATTTCTGATTAAACGTGCTTTTAGTCATAGTTCTACCCTTGAGGCCTTAGACCATGAAATCGATTTTTTTTTTTTATAATTTGGCTATTAATTATGGTTATAAAATAAAGACTATAAATAAATTAATTTATAAAATTATGTCCCCTCCTCCCCCTTCTTCATCTTCTAATGATAATAAATCTTCTAATAGTAAGTTTAAGAAAATTCAATATTTGCCATCTCTTCATGAAGGAATTTCTAAATTATTTAAACATAAAAAAGTTAATTTGGTTGCTAAAGCTCCTTTAAAATTAAATTCATTAATTTCTAAAAAACTTGATCCTCCTCCCCCCAAATTAAAATCTGGTGTTTATGAAATCCCATATAAAGTTGATAATAAAACTAACTACTATATAGGTATGACCAATAGACCTTTTTGTGATAGAATGAAGGAGCATATTGCAGATTTAAAATATAATAGACCCAACACAGCTTTTTCTAGAAATTATAATACTAATCCCATTGACCCCGATTTTGAAAATGCCAAAATAATTTACAATACTGACAATAGAAACCAAGCACTTCTTTATGAATCATTCGAAATTATTAAAAGAAAATCAGAAATTTGTAACGATTCCTTATCCGTTAACCCCCCCTCAATTTGGCTTCATTTCTTGGGCTTAAATTAATTTATGGTTACCCTGCTTTAAGTTAGTACTGGCAACCCCGCAATTCTGATATTTTTAACCTTGGCTTTAGTAGCTCTTTATCCTTGTCTTGTGGTGATCATGTTTCATGTTCCTTTGAGTGTTTTAGCATGATTTTAAAAATGTATATAGTATATTTTTACAATTTGTGTAATCATCTGTTAAATGTTTTGAAGTTGTAATTGTGGTATCATGTACTTAAATTTTCTATGTTTATGTGTTTTTTAACATCATTTTCCCTGAGGAAGGCTAATGAAGAAATTTAGCCGAAACGTTGGATTTAAAATTTATTAAAGTTTATAAGATTGATATGCTGTAAAGTTATTTATTACTTTTTCATAATTATAAAAGCAGCATATATAAAAAAGTGGAATAAATATATCTGAATTTTTTATTCATGAGTAAAGACATGCTTCTTTTTATGAAATAAATAAATAAATAACATAAAGTAAAAATTACCAACATTTAACAACTGATTGAAAAAAGTAATTGTAAAATTATATTTTGACTTTTCAGTTCAAAATATTGCCTGACTATAACATATAAACTGATATATTTTTTTTATTTTTTGCATATCAATTCATCGTTAACTAAAATTTGTTCATCCGTGCGAAGTAGGACGGGTCAGCTATAGTTGGTGAATAAAGCCGATAGCAATGCAGGGTAGGAAATGCTTTCTTAATACGGTGGTTACACGCAGAAACATCAGAAATAAAAAGACGTAAGTGAATATTTGTGTATATGCGCAAAAAAAGAGGAAGTTAAATAGAGTGTTCGAAATTTCATTCTCTGACTTATTTGTATTATTTATTATGTGTACCTTTATTATTAAAAGGAATTATAACTTATGCGGTGCCTTTTTTTTTTTTTTTACTTTCTCTTACCCATAAGGTAGAGAAAGTATTGTTTTTGGGTCAAATTTTCGAACGCGAGATTTTGTTATATTTACACGTTTTGAGGTCCCCTGAATACGAAAATCATGTTTTTAGAAAATGGTCTGCGTGTATGTCTGTGTGTATGTGTGTGTGTATGTCTGTTATCAGCATATCTCAAAAACAAATTATGGCAGAAAGTTCAAACTTGGTATTCTAAATGTGTATCATATAGGGATGCTACAGTAAGCTTTTCGTTAAGATCAAGCAAATAGCTCGTGTACAGGGACAATCAAGAGAATTCTAATACATTACGTCTATGGGGGAAATTGCAGGTAAGTAGAGTTTAACGTCTATAGACTGCACTAAACCAAATGAAACGAATATATATTTTTTGTAATAGAGATAGTCAACTGGGAAAAAAAATTTATGTATGTAGGAGCCTCGCCTCCCCCCTCGAGGGGAGTAAATTTTCATGATGGGTATCATTCAAAAGAGCTCGCCAATACCTTTAAAACGAATGGTTGAACTATAAATCTGTGATAATTTAAAACGAAGTTATAGATTTTTTTTACTTAAAAAAAAAAAAAAAAACTTTAAAAAATCGTATTTTTTTTTTTTTTTTTTTTTTTTTTTTTATATATTGAGAGTAAAATGGACTTTTTTTGGATATTTAGTGTTACACTACTTCTTTAATATGGAAATCGTCTGCATTATCATAAAAGATAATTTTTTTAAACAATAATTTCAATAAATTATTTTTTAAAAACAGAATTATTTTTTAATAACCGAATTAAATGCTATATAAATGTAGGTGCATTAATGAAACGGGGGGGGGGTTGAGGGGGGCGGTAGCCCCCCTCACACAGAACTAATTATCGTATAAAACTCTTCTGAAGCCTAATTTGAATTGTTTAGCATAGGTTTACATGACAGTTCTCGTTGTCTTACCTCTTAATCTGCAACCTGTATTTATAGTATTAAATTTCAGGGTAAGAGAAAGTCGTGTGAGTGACACACCAGATTATTATTTTTTTTTTTTAACTATCACTTACTCATATATATGGGGAACAAAGTATTGTTTTTGTGTCAAATTTTCGAAACTGAGTTTTAGTTATATTTGCACGTTTTGAGGTTCCCTGAATCAGAAAATCATGTTTTTAGAGGTTAGTCTCTCTCTCTCTCTGTGTGTGTGTGTATGCCTGTCATCCACATATCGAAAGAACAAAAAGTAGCTGGAATTCGAAACACGGTATTCTAAATGTGTATCATGTAGGAATGCTACACATAAACTTTTCGTTCAGATCAAACAAATGGTTCGTGTACAGGGACATCCAAGAGAATTCAAATACATTATCTATATAGAAATTTCTGATAAGTACAGTGTAACATGCTGACTTAAATAAAACGGAATGAACAAAACATATTATATTCATAAAACAACGTTTTGTGTAGATTGTGGTATGGAAAATCATTCATCATTCGTTTACAAGGCTACCCAAAATATTTGGATATATATATAGCGCTATACTTGAAAATCGCTGGAATTGTATTTCATTTTGCGTTGGATATTTTTCAAGTAAGACTTCTTTTAAGTACACAATACTGTTTAGAGTGCATATTGTTTATAGACAATGTATAGGTCTACCCAAAAGAACATTTAATTCTTTTCTATTGAATGCAATTGATAAAAGTGCTATGCTACATTATATTATGTCGACAAACACTGCCCAGGAAGGAAAATTAATTTTCCATACCCATACTGTAAACAAAGTACTGTTTGAAAATCAATTTTGAACTATGTTTTTTGTATAATATCACGTTTTGAGATTTCCTGATGTCGAAAGTCCAGTTTTTATCTGTCGATCTATATGTACATCTATTATTATCTGTTGAGGCGTTCGGAGCGCGGGCGCCAGTACAAGAAACCAGACTGTCACGTGATGAAAGATAACTTCTTTTTTTTATTATTATTTTTTGTTTCTCTCGTAATATATCCGTTCAGTCAAGTCAAACCGTTCCAGTGATGCCAGATTGGGGATTTTGTCCTCATTTTGGGGATTTTTGAGGCTTCTGGGGACAATTTTGGGGACCAAATGTTTGTGGGGACATTTTTGGGGAATTCTAAAAATTTTGGGGACAAATCTGGGGAGTTTTTCAACTTTCTGTCAATGTTGGCAACGTAATGATTTATCCCTACGACCAGGGATTTTCAATAGCTTTATTGTTATTTGGGGAGTTTTTTCAAAAATTGCTTTCATTTGGGGAAAAATCTGAGCTTAAATCCACTTAAATCAGCTCGATTTTTTTTTTTTTTTTTTTCCCTTTTGAGTAGAAATCAAGTTGGGGATTTTGAACCTTGGCATAAATTAGCGTTGATATCCTGCTTTTTCTAAATTTTTAACATGTTGGTTGGGGACAAAATTTCGTATAAATGTACATAAAGAGAATTGTTTTCTTACAATCATTATGAAATTAAAAAGATTTATTTATAATAGCGATAGTCAACTAGGATAAAAATTTTGTATATGCTGGAGTTTCGCTTCCCCCTCCCCCCCCCCCCTTCGAGGGCCAAATTTTTATTATAGGTATCTTTCAAAAGAGTTCGTCAATACTTTTAAAACGAATGGTTGAACTATCAGTCAGCAATAATTTAAAATAAAATTATCGATTTTTTACTTTCTCTTACCTATAGGGTCGAGAAAGTATTGCTTTAGGGTCAAATTTTCGAACTTGAGTTTTTGTTATATCTACATGTTCTGAGGTCCCTTGAATACAAAAATCATGTTTTTAGCGAATGGTCTGTGTGTCTGTCTGTCTGTGTGTCTGTCTGTCAGTGTGGATGTCTGTGTATCTGTTATCAGCATATCTCAAGAACAAATAGTACTAGAAATTCCAAACTCGGTTTTCTAACTGTGTATCATATAGGGATGAAAAAGTAAGCTTTTCGTTGAGATAAAGCCAATGGTTCATGTACAGGGACACTCAAAAGTATTCAAATATATTACGTCTATGGGGAAAGTTGCAGGTAAATTGAGTTTAACATCTATAGACTGCACTAAACCAAATGAAACGAAAATATATTTTTTGTAATAGAGATAGTCAACTGGGAATTTTTTTTTGTGTGTATGTAGGAGCCTCGCCTCTCCCCCCCCCCCTCCTGGGGGGAAGTCCCCTTCGAAGGGAGTAAATTTTCATGATGGGTATCTTTCAAAAGAACTCGCCAATACCTTTAAAACGAATATTTGAACCACCAATCTGCGATAATTTAAAATAAAGTTATCGATTTTTTTCATTTTCATTTTTTTAATGTAATATTGAGAATAAATTCAAAACTTATTTTGGATATTTACTGTTATACTACTTCTCTAATATGGAAATCGTCTGTATTATCATATAAGATCATTTTTTTAATAATAATTTTAATAAATAATTTTTTTAAAACAGAATTATTTTTTAATAACCGAATTAAATTCTATATAAATGTAGGTGCATTAATGAAACGGGGGGGGTTGAGAGGGGCGGTATCCCCTCTCACACAGAACTAATTATTACCATATAAAACTCTTCCGAAGCCTAATTTGAATTGTTTAACATAGGTTTACATAACAGTACTCGTTATCTGACCTCTTATTTTTCAACCTGTATTTATAGTATTAAATTTCAGGGTAAGAGAGAGTCGTGTGAGTGACACAACAGATTTTTCATTTTTAACAAAGTAAAACGTAGGGGGGAAAAAAATCGTGATTTTTTTATGATGTCATAGATAGAGAATAAAATTGACTTCCTTTGGGTATTTAGTGTTATATTACTTCTCTAGAATGGAAATCATCTGCATTCATCATGGAAGATAATTTTAATAAATTATTTTTATTGAGTGAATTGGTATAGGAAAATATAGAAGAAAGTCATGCGGTAGCTACAACATACTATTTTTCAGTTGTACTTGTAAACAATAAGAATTATTTTTTAGAAATTTATTCATGAATTCATCAACCATGAATATTCATTTTTAAGTACATTGGAGTGTAAAGGTTGATATTTTTTTTTTTTTTTACCAACTATGTGAAAAAATACCAGAGCCGGGAATCGAACCCGGGCACCTCCGCTTAACGCACGGATGCTCTACCACTGAGCTACCCTGGCTTCGCCAACGTATATTATGTGAAAAATGCCTAGCTGGTTGTCAGCCAGGGTAGCTCAGTGGTAGAGCATCCGTGCGTTAAGCGGAGGTGCCCGGGTTCGATTCCCGGCTCTGGTATTTTTTCACATAGTTGGTAAAATAAAAAAAAATATATATCAACCTTTACACTCCAATGTACTTAAAAATAAGAATTATATCAAACTATTCTTACTCATTTGTTGATATCCAAAGGCGTAGGTGTGACCCAGAATGACCCAACTCATGCTCAAAAATCGAATACCATGAATGCAAAGGAGTTCGCCTTCAGACGAAGAAGTGTTCAATAATTTGGCGCCATTTGTGAATACGCAAAAACAACCCAGGAACACCTCCAAGTTTTTCAGGAGAGAAACTAAATAAAATAAATAAGTAATCATAACATTAATTAGGGATGTAAACTGCATATTAGGAAAACATTTAGCAAATAGAATTAAACATATTTCAACTTAATTCCAATATTATCTTTCTCTAAAAAAACCATTTCAAATTCATATTAGCAAATATGCCTGAGAAAATAAGGAAGATTTATCAATTATATATTTAGTAATAATTTGTCTGAAAGTTCATTTTTATATCTATGTAACAGGAGGTATTATTTTGAATGCCACCGTTCATAAAAAGCAATTTTTGTTTATTTCTTTCGATGATATGTGCTACACAGAGTTCTCTTAAAGAGAAATTTCGACCGGATTTGTTATACAGCAATTTTTTTTTTTTAATAGATATAAATGGATATCATCAAACAGTCGATTCTAAAATTATTGTATAAAAATACTGCTATCTAAATTTCCCTGTTAAGGCGACAAGGGACAATAAAAACTTTTTTTTTTAATTATGAATCAATTGTTATTAAATTTTGTGCATTGATACAGTGTTGTTTATAGGCGAGAAATATTAAATTGAAAATAATTTCCAGAATATAATTAATTAAGATATTAATTAAAATCTGCTAATTAATCATTATATTTAAACATGCTCTTGGCGCATTAATTTTTGCCTCAGATACCTATTTTTTTTTTCTTAAACTAGTTTTATATACAATTATAACTAAAATCTGTTAATTAATCAATTATATTTAAACGTGCTCTTGGCGCATTAATTTTTACCTCAGATACCTTTTTTACTTTCCGAACACTATAGTGAGGAAAGTATTGTAATCATGTCAAAAATCCGAATTCGAGATTTTGATGTTTCTATACGTTTTGAGGTCCCCTGAGTCCGTTTTCACTATTTTTACGATGATGTATGTATGTGTGTGTGTATGTGTGTATGTATGTGTGTATGTGTGTATGTCTGTGAGTGAACACGCTAGCATCTAAACGCTTTGTTCAATTAACCTGAAAGTTGGTACACATATTGTAAGTCACCATAGTACGAACCCTATAGATTTTGGTGAATCTAGCGCTTATAGTTTTTTTACAGGGACACAAAGAAAAATTCTTTATCACTATGGCCTATGGGAGCAAAATCTTAAAAGTGCGATAGCATCTAAACGCCTTATTCAATTGAGCAAAAAATTTATACACATATTATAGGTCACAAATACTCAATATGTATAGATTTTGGAGAATCTAGCACTTATAGTTTTTTTACAGGGACACAAAGAAAAATTCTTTATCATTATGCCTATGGGGCTAAATTTTTAAAAGTGTGATAGCGTCTAAACGCCTTATTAATCTGAGCAAAAAATTTGTACACATGTTATAGATCACAGTTGAACTAACTGTATAGACTTTGGTGAATCTAGCACTTACAGTTTTTTTACAGGGACACAAAGAAAAATTCTTTATCATTATGGCCTATGGGACTAAATTTTTAAAAGTACGATAGCATCTAAACGCCTTATTGAATTGAGCTGAAAATTTATATGAGTATTATAAATCACTGTTGCACTAACTATAAGCATTTTGGGGAATTTAGCATTTATAGGTTTTTACAGGGACACAAGGAAAAATTCTTTATCATTATGATCTATGAGATCAAAGTTTAGTAGCGTTCAATAAAACATCGTGTAATATATGGAGAAAAATACTCAAACACTCTATTATGGTTTTCTCTCTTTTGTTTGTTTAACAACTCCTCTTTCTTTACTTTATCTACAAAACTGTTAATTACTCAATGTTCGGAAAGTCGAGTGGAGTCACTCCAGATTTTTTTTTTTTTTTTTTTTTTTTTTTTTTTTTTAAAACTAATTTTATATACAATTATGATAAAAGTTAATGTCTTATTTCTTATTTATTCTTTCCATTTCTTATTTATGACCATAGTCATTAAAAGAAAAAAATATTTTCGATAAACGCAGGTGATTTTTTGCGAATTTTCATCAAGAATATATTTTAATTTAATATATTTTTAGTTTTTTAGAATAAAAATTATGAAATTGTTAGCAAATTATGTATGCTAAAATATTTCACTAACAATTACGCAAAAGTTTAGGGTAATTCGAAAAAAATTATGACGCCTGGAACATTTTGAACTAACCAAAATAGTATGAAAAAAAAAAACTCGTTCTGGAAAAACAGCATTTAAAGTTTTCATTTCACAGGAGCCCCAAAATGTACTAGGAAAATTGCATGTTTTTTTTTTTTTTTTTTTTTTTAATTTAAATCTGACGAAATTTTGGAATCGCTTTTTGAAAGAAAAAAATAATAATAATAATTTTGGGGACATATTTTTCTCAATCTGGAAGTCCCTTGTCGCCTTAAGAACCCTGGCACTACGAACTATTAATGAAGATTACTCCAAAAAGAAAAAAAAAAAAAAAAAAGAAGAAGAAGAAGAAGAAGAAGAAAGAAAGAAAAAATCACATGCTTTGAATAAATCATAAAATCCAAATACCTTTATATGTTATGTGGTTTAAATTTCATATTTACTACACGATTAACTGAAACCGCAGTTTTCACATTTATCTATTAATGAATATAAATATATTTTTGTAGTTTATTAAATTATTTATTAAAACTTCTCTCTACAACTGCAATTCCCTCTTTTCAGGCAGTCCAACACCACGTTATTATGTGGTAAAATTTATTCTAAGAGTTATCTGTACCTAATATATATATATTTCTTTTATTCCGTTTTTAAATTTATAAATTTCGTAACAGTTAACTTACTGCTTATTTTCAAAATAATAAATAAATTAATAAATTAAATTAAATTAAATTAAATTAAAAATGTATTTTGTTGAATTGTTAGCTTTAATATAATAATAATAAATATAAGTTTTCAACAAATGATAGTATATTTACGGAAATAGAAGTTTGATTGGAAAGTATTAAACAAGAAAATTTAATCATGTCTTTTTTAGTTAATTGAAATTTTAGAAAACATTTTACCCCGTTGGTGTTTTATTAAATAAAATAAATCTCAATGTTTTCCCTCTCACACACACTCTTGTTTTTTAACTTTTCATACATATACTGAATAAGGAAAGTATTGTAACCATAAAAAAATTCGACTATGATATTCTGGAGCATGTATACATTTTGAAGTTCGCTGAATTTATTTTAGATTGATGTGCAGAGGTGTGTGCACGGGTACTTGTATGTGTGTGTGCGTATGTGACATACACACACACATGCACACATGTGACATACATATACAGTCGGTAACAAAAGTGTCCGAACACAAGCAAAAATTCCTATATAAAAAAGCACGCTTAATACTGTTTTGTTAAATAAATCCTTGTCGAATCACGTTCTTAGACTGGCTAAGAACAGGATTCGACAAGGATTTATTTAGCAAAACTGTATTGAGCGTACTTTTTTTATATAGGAATTTTTGCTAATGTTCGGAAACTTTTGTTACCGACTGTACATACTCATATAAATGTGTATGCATATGTGTGTGGATGTGAATCTACACAAAAACGTCTAAATACTTTGCTCGATTAAGATCAAAGTTGGTAGATTTGTTATAGGTCTCCGTGGTAGGAAGGGTACAGACTATATGATAAATGTAGGTTTATTGTTATTTTACAGTGATACAAAGAAAAATTCTTCAGCATTATGGATTATGGATTAAAATTATTTGAAATGCGATAGATCATGAATTCTATGAAAGACAGGTGCTATAGTTGGCACAGATTTTGGCTTTTGATTTTCCTAATTTTTTGTACGATAGTTACAGAAATGATGATGAATGCATCGGAAAGCTTTGGCGACAAAATCATGTATAACCCATCAATTAAATACGCGTCTAAAAACGCCAAAAATATTTCTCGTACGAGTTCACAACTATGCCAACTAATCCTGAATGCAAGGCTAGTTGGCATACGTGTAGGGACAAGTTGGCATAACGTGATACGGATAAGGATATTTAGGTAGAATACAGTAATTTACGAATAAAAATATTTTAATTTTTCGAAACATCGTATTTTAATAATATTTAGTCGAAGATTTCGATTTAAATGTATAAAAAAATAATGAATTCCCCCCCCCCCTCCCCCCCCCCCAAAAAAAAATCTGCCTATTAATATAGCTCCGACAGTTAATCGAATATAATTAGCTCAATATTTGATAATAACTACTAATGTGGGAGGTGCGCGCTCCTTTATTTAAACAGGTGGGCTCCATTTTTACAAAGTTTTACTTTGGTCGTTTAAAATTTAATCATTCTCATCTGGACATATCCTTTATTTTTTCCCTTTTTGCACTATGATAAACATACGAATCTCATTACAATCGATTTCGTCAATTTTTCTAAGATACTAACGGGATTGGTTGTTTGACCAAAATAAAATTATCTATTTTATTCAGGTTGGTTAGGCCCTTTGATTCTATGGTGGATTAAAGGTTGATCTAGTTTTACATGACTTTCTGTCTTTTTTGAAATTCTCCGGCGTTTGTAAAAACCGTCGAATGAAAATCTCCACCACTGTCCCAAATCACCATTATAAAAAAAAGTATAATTTTTATAATTTTTAAACTGATTTTCCTGAAAATTTCAACTGATTAAATACACACACATATATGTATATATATATATATATATATATATATATATATATACATACATATATATATGTGTAAGTGTGTGTGTATAAGAAATAACTACAATTAAAAAATCTACATATATAAAGCTGACTGTTTGTGTATCTGGATTTTTAGTTTGCTATACAAAGCTACATCGTTCAACCGACCGCTACGACAAGTGGTATACTTATTAATCGGGACAAAATCTAGCCAACGCCGTATTTTTTAGTTCAATAGAGTAACTGGTTCAAAAGATATTAAAAATAAAGCCCCATATTAACTTTAAAATGATTAAAAATGAAGAAACATTTCATACCAAAATGAATAAGTAAAATATACGTTTATTTATTTTATTTTTACTTTCCGAACACTATAGTGAGGAAAGTATTGTAATCATGTCAAAAATCCGAATTCGAGATTTTGATGTTTCTATACGTTTTGAGGTCCCCTGAGTCCGTTTTCACTATTTTTACGATGATGTATGTATGTGTGTGTGTATGTGTGTATGTGTGTATGTGTGTGAGTGAACACGCTAGCGTCGATTAACCTGAAAGTTGGTACGCATATTGTAAGTCACCATAGTACGAACCCTATAGATTTTGGTGACTCTAGCACTTATAGTTTTTTTACAGGGACACAAAGAAAAATTCTTTATCATTATGGCCTATGGGAGCAAAATCTTAAAAGTGCGATAGCATCTAAACGCCTTATTCAATTGAGCAAAACTTTTATACACATATTATAGATCACAAATACTTAATCTGTATAGATTTTGGAGAATCTAGCGCTTATAGTTTTTTTACAGGGACACAAAGAAAAATTCTTTATCATTATGCCTACGGGGCCAAATTTTTAAAAATGTGATAGCGTCTAAACGCCTTATTAATCTGAGCAAAAAATTTGTACACATGTTATAGATCACAGTTGAACTAACTGTATAGATTTTGGTGAATCTAGCACTTACAGTTTTTTTACAGGGACACAAAGAAAAATTCTTTATCATTATGGCCTATGGGACTAAATTTTAAAAAGTACGATAGCATCTAAACGCCTTATTGAATTCAGCTGAAAATTTATATGAGTATTATAAATCACTGTTGCACTAACTATAAGCATTTTGGTGAATCTAGCATTTATAGGTTTTTACATTGACACAACGAAAATTTCTTTATCATTATGATCTATGGGCTCAAAGTTCAGTAGCGTTAAATAAAACAACGTGTAATAGATGGAGAAAAATACTCAAACACTCTATTATGGTTTTCTCTCTTTTGTTTGTTTAACAACTACTCTTTCTTTACTTTATCTACAAAACTGTTAATTACTCAATGTTCGGAAAGTCGAGTGGAGTCACTCCAGATTTTTTTAATTTTTTACGACACAAAATAAAATATTTATAATTTCACGTGAATAATAATAAAAAATAAAAATAAAATAAACTTAGTTGGACTACGAAAATTGGTTCCATTTGTAATTAGGAATTCGCATGTAAATAAATACATATTTTCATATATATATTTGACATTGGCATGAAATTTTTATTTAATTAAGTGCTTTTCTTTTCTGAAGTAAAACAAAATTTTTCGTTCTTATTGATATTTTATGTGTAACTTATAAGGTTCTTTTATGTTCTCACCTTAATTTTAAATAGTTATAATTTGGTTTTTATTAAGATTTTATTTTATTTATTTTATTTTATTTATTTATTTATTTGTAACTATTACAAAAGTTTTTATTTTTTTTTTTTTTTTTTGTACGACGCAGTTTTAGTATCAGACCCCTTTGACAAGATTTGAAATTTGGCACCGAAGTAGCTTGGAGGATTTTCGCCAAGGTCTTTACTTACGCAATTGCGATAGCCATTTCACTTCGTCGCCAAAATGGCAACATTTATTTAATGTCGCCAAGGGAATCTTTATACGAAAGTTGTGCCTTCTTCCCATTTTACACCTTCTTTGCTTAGTTCTTTCATTGACTGCGAAATTCTATAAATGCTACTTTTACCTGTGCAACGCCAGGTGAACCCGTAGTTAATTATAAATTTCACTGACTAAAAAACATATATATTTAAAATGTACCCAGTACATTTACTCCGAGCACCTTTTTGTGCAGATGCCATATTAAAATTTAAATTTTGTACTCTTTCTAACTGAATTTCCTAAAATTTTTAATGATTTTTACAAAAGATCGCCACTCTCTTTTTTAATTTGTTATATATGACTAAGATCAATATTCCAGATACTAAAGCTGGGATCAAAAGTTTTTGGAACACCCTGTAAATATACATTTATTAATGAATCATAAGATAGAGGTTCGATGAGAAATACCAAACCTCTTATAGTGACTGTTTCGCTATCTTGCTCCAAAGCCTCGTTGTCTGGTGCCTCATGCTTATGTGACACGCTATTTGCGTCACCATTGAGTTGAATGTTTACGAGAGTATCAGCGTAAGAAGGATTTGTCGATTCCCGTATTATCTTTTGGAAATTCTTTACAATCGTTATGGAGCTTCCAAGTACTGTTAATACACAAAACACACATAGCAAAGCACTGCAAAAATAAATAAATAAATAAATAAATAAATAATAATAATAGTAATAATAGTTGCAGGATTTATATACACTGTTAAAATAAAGAAAATCATAAAAATTGCGATTACTCAAAAAATTGCATACAGAATTTAACAAAACTGAACCACAGCAAGAGCATATAGTAAAGCATAAAATGACATTAAAATAAAATATAATGCAATTATGGTGTTTTAGACACTACTATATGTTAGTAAAGCATAAAATGACATTAAAATAAAATATAATGCAATTATTAAAACCCGAATAAACTACTACGTCAGAAACGCCAAAGAAAAATATTGGAAATGCATACAGCTGTTTCGGCAGCCTTAAGCGTACCGTCTTCAGTGCAAAAAAGGATTCTGAATCTGCAGAAGTGCTCGTATATATAGGAGACTGGCCGAATTTAGTTCAACCAATAGGATTACTGGAAAGGTGGGGAGAGTGGCCAATAGGAATTTATTAAAGTTAGCTGTGTAAACAATAGAAAAATTAAGAGAATGTGGACTGAATATAAAATTTCCAACAGTCAGACAAATAGGGAATAGCGAAATCACAATTTACAAGGTTTCTAAAATTTTTATAAATATGAAAAGCTTCAAAGAAATCGAGTTCATGAATGGATTTAGGTCTGCAAATTATTTTAGCTGAATTAAATTTAAAATTATGATTTTCCTCCCAGCAATGTTTAGAAATAGCCGATTTATTGGTTTCTTGTTTGCGAACGTAATTCATATGTCCTTTTAGACGAAATTTAAGACTGCGTTTAGTTTGGCCAATATTATATCCTATATATCCTATTGGTTGAACTAAATTCGACCCCTCTCCTATATATACGAGCACTTCTGCAGATTCAGAATCCTTTTTGCACTGAAGACGGCACGCTGAAGGCTGCCGAAACAGCTGTATGCATTTCCTATATTTTTCTTTGGCGTTTCTGACGTAGTAGTTTATTCGGGTTTTAATATTCCAACTCCAAGTCTCCTGTTATTATACTGCAATTATGATGTTTTAGACACTACTATATGTATAAAATAAAACTAATAAGAGGAAGGTGACCATTTTATATAGGAAAAGGGCCTTTATAACCTTTTACAGGCCGAATTCAGATCCAGGTATATTTTTCATTAGTTTTTTGCATATTTTACCTTATAATGCTTTCGTTAAGGGGTATTAATCATTTAAATGAAAAAAAAAATAATATATATATACTAAAAAATTAATCATCATTAATAATTATTAGATTATTAAGATTAATATTATAGATTATTAATATCATCCGATTAATATTATCAAGTTTGGTGTCCTTTTTGATAATAAGAGCTGTTTAAAATAAAGCAGCTGATTTTCAGAGGCATTGGACACTTTTATATTTTTATGCATGTTTTTTGTTGTGCTTTGTAAAAAAAAAAAAAAAAATGAAAATGATCATTTTTAAGATTTTTTGTACAGTTACCAACTAATGATAGGAATGTTGCTTTTTTTTTTTTTTTTCTTTTTTTTAAGTCATCTTCTAAATATGTCTGTTAATTCTTTCAAATCAATATTGGAACAATTTATTTTTTTAAATAAGTTTTAATTTGATGTTCCCAATTGGGATCATTGGCCTGCGAAAGTTTAATATGGAGTATGATCATCAGCAGAAACAATGCAACACATACACCAATGTATGTGTTGTTCTGTGAATGTATGTGTGATACTGTGAATTAAGTGATCGATGAGTTCGATGGGAAGTGAGAGTAAACAATATAGGAGCATGGCAAGGGTCTGAAGAGGGCTGACAGTATCAACTCATCTTCCTAAAACATCCCATACATGCTTGAATGAATTTGAGTCTGGTGATCGAGCTAGCCATACAGTGCGCTTATATGTTTGTTACTTAGGATAATCTTTCATGATTCGAAACCTGTGCGGTCTTGCGTTGTAGTCCTGTAGTGGGAAATTATTTCTCTCGCATAAGGGCGCACATAAGGGTCAAGGATCTCATCTCTGTTCGAGTGAACTTTCTTGGTACCACATGGGAAGACATGGAGGTCTGTGCATCCACCCAAAGAGATGCTATCCCAAACACAAACATTCATACACAGATTGCTTCCTGCGTATGAATCTCTTGATGATAACGATTTCCAGATTTTTTGAAAATCAATCCATGCCTATTACCGCTTTGTAGGATAGACCTGGACTCATCTGGAAAGAAAACAGGCTTCAACCGACCAACCGTCCAGTGGACATGTTAACGCTCTCACCCGATACAGATCCCCTTATATCTGTTGTTGTTGTTTCTTATGCCACTCGGAAATTCCGAGCCCCGGTAATGGAAGTATCCGGATTTAAGGCAGGAGGGATGCGCCTTCCGTTTTTCAGAGGAGCGCCACTTTTCAGAGGAGCTTCAGAAGTGGCGAACGATAACAGCACCAGCAAACTACAGGAACTCGAATTTTGATCCGGATCAAGGCCGAGTTAAACCCATGTTCCGGTATCCCCAGAGGAATAATTTCTTATGGAAACTCGGAGGACTTTACGACCACGACGGAATTTAACTTGCACCAGTCGCCATTAGCGTACACGACGGTCTTCGGTCAGCTCGAGGGCTGAACCCGCAATCTTTCGATCACGAACTTGCTGCTCTTACCGACCAAGCTACCGCAGCCCTTCCCCGTATATCTAGTAGCCCTAACTTCAAAAGAACAGCACGTAAACGGTTGATCAGCTTGCGTAAAAACTATCTTCGTGAAGCTTTTTACGCAAGATAGACATTGACACCAACCTTCTGGTAGCTCCAGCAATGGGTGGGGTTGTCGTTGTTTTATTCTTTCGTGCACATAACAGCAGCTATCGGTCATTGGTGTTTGTCACAGCCATTGGCTGTCCTTGACTAAATTTTCTGGATGGGTTAATTTTTTAATTCTCTAATCTTAACATAAATAAAAGTCATTGCATGAAGGCATGTTGGTATCTGGTATCTGGGTGTATAGGTATGTCTTACATCGCATCTCAAATTATACAATTGGTCTGAACCAAACGTGACATAGTTACTGACCAAGATTTAAGTATTGTTGGTGTTTCAAATTTCTAATGCATGCGCAATGGGAGGGGGGGGCGGTGAACCCTCTTAAAGACTACATTTTTGTATGATTTCTATAGTAATATCACTAAAAACTTTAAATTTGATATGTAGGTTACTTTTAAAGCATATATTTTCCGTAAGTTGAGGTTTATAAAACTTCGAAACTAAAACTTGAAGAAATGATTAAAAGTTCTAAAGTTACGCGTTAGTCGAAATTTCATGCATGCGATAATTTTACTGTGAATTCGTTCAAATAACGTAGTATCTTAATATAGTTAAAATCAAAATAATTTTTATAACAAATAAGAATGACGTCACTTTCAAAAAACCTCCCCAATAAAATACTATCGCCTTCAAAAATGACGCTATTTCTTAGAAGTCACTCAATAGGAATAGTACATTTTAATAGAGGAAACTGCTACCCTTTACTCATATTGTGTAGGGTTTTATTTATTAGCAATATAATAAGTAATAAGAAATAGCAATTTTAACTCAGATTGTTATACAAATATCAGTTCTACCCGTTCTGCGCATAGGGAAAAGAAAAGTGAAAGCAAAGCTAACTAATTTCACCTGTTAGCAACCTACTTTTACTTTCTTCTATATTCAATAGAAGAAAGTATTGGATTCGTAAAAATTTTCGACCTCGGGTTTTTGATGGATTTACACGTTTTGAGAGCTGTAGAATACGATTTGACCATTTTTAGAAAATGTCTGTCTGTCTGTCTGTGTGTGTGTGTGACAAAATTTTGTGGCAACTGTATCTCAGGAACTACTGCACAGAATTTCATACAAATTGGTATGTAGTTGCACATTGACATAAATTAGTGCCTATCAACTTTTGATAAAAATTGTTTTACAGGTTGCGTTGCCATCCCGCTTTTTCTAAAATTTTAACATGGTGATATAGGACAAAATTTTGTATAAATGGGCATAAAGAGAATTATTTTTTAGTAATCATTATGAAATTTACAAGAATTATTTATAATAGAGATAGTCAACAGGGAAAAATTTTTTGCATGTGTAGAAGCCTCGTCAACCCCCCTGGGGGGAAGTCCCCCCTCGAGAGGAGTAAATTTTCAAGATGGGTATCTTTCGAAAGGTTTTGTCAATACCTTTAAAACAAATGGTTGAACTATAAATCTGTGATAATTTGAAACAAAGTTATAGATTTTTTTTTTTTTTTTTTTTTTTTTTTTTTTACTTTTTACGAAAAAAAACTTGGAAAAAAATGTCTTGTTTTTTTTTTTTTTTTTTTTTTTTATATTATTATTATTATTTTTAACGAAATTTAACCAAACTTGGTATTTAGTTGGCCCCTGACATAAACCGGTGCTGATTAGATTTGGGGATCAATCGCACAACAGGAGGCGCTGTGATCGTATTTTTTCTAAATTTTTTACATGGTAGTATAATGAGAGTTATTCTTAACCTGTGATTGTAAAATTAATATGAATTATTGCTAATAGTAGTGGTTAATTAGGAAAAAAAATTGTGCATGTGGGGGTATCGCTTCCCCCCCTGGGGGGAAGTACCCCCGGGGTGGGGTAAATTTTCAAAATATTGTTACTGAGTGAATTTGTATAGGAAAATATAGAAGAGAGTCTTGTGGTGGCCACAACATACTAGTTTTTCTGTGTTTTGATGAAAACCAACCTTTGTTTAAATAGTTTGAAACCACTACGATTTTCCACGTGTGTAGTACGGTAGAAATGCAAGATACCCCTCTTAGCCCCTTAAGTGTTAAATTTCGGAAGATCCTCATATTTTACCTTAATTAGGCCTAAGAGGAGATATTTATGTAAATTTTAAGCTTTTACAAGAAACCACTGCGATTTACCCCGTGCGAAGAACGGATAGAAATGCTAAACGCCTCCTTTCACACCTTTAACGGCCCTCTTTACTTACCATCGCCGGAAGCCCGAGCCAATGTTATTCTATGGGGAAATTTTCTTTACCAATAACTTATTAACTAATACATATTTTTAAATTCTATTTTCCCATTCAGAAAATTCCCAACTGTTAAATGGACGGACCTTTTTAAAAAATGTATTTTTTTAATTTTAAATATTTTATTTTGAAATTGCAAAATGAAAAAAATTTCACGTATTGAAAATTCGTATTTTGCAGCTTCAAAATAAAATATGAAAAATTAAAAAAATAATTTTTAAAAAAAGGTCCGTCCATTTAACAGCTGGGAATTTTCAGAATGTGAAAACAGAATTTAAAAATTTGGATTAGTTAATTAGTTATTTGTAAAGAAAAATTTCCCATAGAATAACATTAGCATCGGCTTCCGGCAGCGGTGAGTGAAAGGTTAAATTTCGAAAGATTATCATATTTCACCTTATTATTACTAAATTTAAAGCTAATATTGGGAACTACTGCTATTTTCCATGTGCGAAGCACGGTTGGAACTGTTGTATGCCCTCTTTCATCCTATTAACACGTTTGACGCCGCGTCACCCATATCTGGGTGACGGGTACGCTTCCGTATGAGCCCCGTCATCCAAATGTGGATGACGCTATTTTTGTTCAAGTTAATAGGATTTTCAGTTGGATTTTTTTAAAAAGAATTTAATGGAATAATCACTGAAATATAAATATAGCATATACAATATAAAAATACCAAAAAAATATACACATTATACTACACTTTTTATTAATTTATATTTAGGATAACATGTTACATTATATTGTGAAATTCTGCTTAACACTTTTCTTCTAAAATCACCACTCCGTCATCACCACTCTCCTCACTTTCAATTATGCTTTTACGCCGTCCAAAGAACATTTCGAGAATAAAAAACTCACTGATGTGCATCTCAAAAAAAAAAAAAAAGTATGGTTCTCGACTAAATGAAGAATCTGGGATAACTGCAGTAAGATCCCAGACAATCCTCTATCCGAAAAACTTGTCGTTCTCTCCATAAATACTTTGTAGTGAATCGAAGGTTCGAAAACCTTATTCGAGTTGCATCCCTGCTATTTCCCGCTCACGACTGCGTTTGGTGTTTGCGTTATGTTCTGGCGCTCCGGACACGGCTGATCACTACTTTAGTCAGCCGTTCTCCGGCGCGGCGATCGAATTTGAGTCCGGCGAGAAACTCATCCGAATCACGCTGGGCGACGAACGTGTGTAAGCAGTAAATTTCGAAAAAAAATTCATCTTTTACCTTATTAAGGGCACAAGAGAAAATATTTTGCTAAACTTCAGTATTTCATTGGAAATCATTGCAATAAAAAGATTTAAAAACTTCAACTCTCTCTTTCAATCTCTCAGGGTTAAAATCCGTTTATAGTTCACTTCTACATCATGACCTCTACCTCTATATCATGAAAAAATCTACCTCTACATCTCGTTCTATTTCTACCAACCCTAATCTAGTTCACCTCTACCTCTACATCATGAAAAAATCTACCTCTACATCTAGCTCTATTTCTACCAACCCTAATCAAGTTCACCTCTACCTCTACATCATGAAAAAATCTACTTCTACATCTAGTTCTATTTCTACCAACCCTAATCTAGTTCACCTCTACCTCTACATCATGAAAAAATCTACCTCTACATCTAGTTCTATTTCTACCAACCAGAGCCTGATTAAGGTATGGGCATACGGGGCAGTTGCCCCGGGCCCCCACATCAGAGGGGGCCCCCAAATAGAAAGTTTATTTAACGTATCCTTCTTTAATGAACTTTTTTTAAACAAAATATCAGTACAATGTAAAATCCGGCTTAATTGAGCCATTGTAATTGCGAAAATTTATCTGAATTCTGCCCTAATGTCAACAAGGATATGAATTTTTTGCAGCTAGATGACAAAGTTAACAATCAGAAATAAAGTGGATCTATAGTGAGGTGAAAATTTTAAATATCTCCATAAAGTTCAGTTTTTCATTACTGAAGTAGTGAAGCAGAGGGAGGGGGCAAAGAAGTGTTTGCCCCGGACCCCAATTAGACTAAGTCGGGCTCTGCTACCAACCCTAATCTAGTTCACCTCTACCTCTACATCATGAAAAAATCTACTGTCCAAACAACATGCTTTTAGAGTCAGCGATTTGGACACGAAGTTTATAGATGCTAATCAGTGATATTTCGCGTTTATACATATGAATATAAGATGGCTTTTGCATGTTAGAGATAAATATTTATTTCGTATACAACACAAAAACAAATCTTTCTTAAAGCAACAATTTTCTTTCTTTCTTTTTTTTTTTTTTTTTTTTTTTTTTTTGAGAGAGAGAGAGAGAGTTTTGCCATTCGAGGGGTATGTCTTAGAGATGAGACGGGCTCAGCCCGAGCCCGATCGGGCTCAAACATTACGCACAAGTCTTCGGGCTCCGGGTGGGCTCGGATTCAATCTAAAAGTTCCGTTTATTTTATTCTTCACTAACTGGAAAATGTAAAAAAAAAGAAATCTTATTCATTTTGAGAGCATTTTTAGTAATGCCATAATAGTCATGATAGGTTATAAATCACAAAATAACCTTGCAAACCTTAGTAGCTTTGACTTTTCTTTTTCTAAATGGAACTTTTTTTTTTTTTTTTCAACGGGATGCATATTATGTACAAGAATTGTACTTCTTTGAGATGCAAATCGTCTATTTTCATGATGGCAGTAATTTTAATAATTTTTTTTACTACGTGAATTTTTATAAGAAATTTTGTCATACAGTAATCCTTCCTCCTTCCTTATATTGGACCTCATTATATCACTCATTCGGATAAATTTTTTGTACCACTTTCAATATCGGGCTCGAGCTCTGATCACACAAAATTTTTCGGGCTCGGGCGAGCTCAGTTCAAAAATGTTTCGGGTCCGGGCGGGCTCGGATTGCCAAAATAGAGCCCGAACTCACCTCTAGATGTCTTACAAATGAATTATTTCAAAGATAATTCATTTGTAGCAAACGATAACTGTTCATATTTTTGGGTCTTATTAATAACTGTAGAAGTAAAATGAAAAAGTCTTATTATTATAAAAATGATTCGTTTAAATATAGTGACCAGCGAAGCGAACAAAGCTAGTTAGTAGAATATATCATTTTTATAAGTGCCCATTATTGCTTCTATAATATGTCCTCATTGCCAGTAGTGGGCAGGTCTGTGTATTATTGGGTGAATTGATTATTAGGGGGAGGGAGACAAAGACCATATTTTCCTTAATTTTGAATGTGGAACGGAAAGTGAACTCTCATTGCACTTCTCGGAAAATTTACGATACATTTATATGAAGTTTTCCCCCCAAATTTTTTGGGATTTGCTTTTTACCCCCCCCCCCCCGAAATGACACGAGAATTCCTACAAATATCTAAAGTGATATTGATTAGCCTAAGCATTAATAAGAATATTACACAAGAATGTGACAAGACTGTTATTTACTAATTCATATTTAATTTAAATAAAACAATTTGACTGAAACACTGCAATGAGAATGTGTAGTTGAAACTATTGAATTTTTCAGAGAATGAAAAACTTCAAGAATGAAAATTTTCAACTTTCTGCAAGACTTCAAGAGTGTCCGCTACTGGTACATTTTATGAATTCCGATAATTTTTTTTTTAATTAAAAAATACTTGAATTAGCAATGGACTCTTCCAGTTTCGTCTGCTCAGTCATGTGATAGAGGAAAACGAAAAATCAAATTCTGAGAATCGAATCCAATTAAATATTGTTCTTTAGAACAAAAATGTTAATCTATATTTAATATAAAATAAAATAAAAGTAATATTGTGCGTTTGCAAACAGTAGAATAGTTGTATTTGTAAATTTAATAATTTTTTAAAGACACTTTATGTGTTTATTTATTTTCAACTGTAAGAATCGATTTTTGTATGTTCTAGTGTAACTGTTATATTAACTGATCTAGCAATAAATAATAGCTTGTTCTTGTGGAATGTTTATGGATTATAATTTTAATTTTTTAAATGTTTCATTTAATTTAATTGCATAAAGGTGTTACAACAAGTTAATTAACTTAGTTACTGGTCTAAAGGGATTTACACCGTACGATATTCCACTGTCACTGATCTAAGTACCAAAGATCGGAGTATTTAACATGTTCTTCATGAACATCAATAATAAATATAAACTAAATGATGATTGTAAATGTATACAGCAAACAAAAGATGAAGAATAATGATATAAAATGGATTAAAAATGATGATGTATAAAAGAATAACACAGATTAAATACAATTGATCAAAAATAAGAATAGAAAATATGTTACCAAAAATAAAATCAAAAACTGGCGTACAGACAATAGCAAGAAATTAAAACTTCTTCACACACCATAAATTTTAAATCAGCACAACCGGTTTCGAAAGGACGTAGCCTTTCTTCATCAGGTGCAAACACGTGCAACTGCCTTGGAGGCAAAAGAAAGACTGAAAGCAGGACAAAATCCAGAGGGGGAGGAGCAACACAAAAAACCAATAGGAAGCAACATGCAGGGCAGGACCAATCAGAGAGCAATATTGCTAAGCACAGTTGGGAATTTGATCATAGTTTTAATTTTAAGAGTGCCAAAATTATCTTTCATGCCAAACGCGTTTCCGAACTGGATTTTTTGGAAAATTTAGCTATTTACCTTAATCGTGATAAGATTGTCAATGAAAAATCTGATTCCACTTTGCTGTCTAGAGCCTGGAAAAATTTGTTTAATTCAATTAAATAATTTCCTTCATTATGTTTATAACATCATATTAGTTATAATAAAATAATTCTAATAAAAATAAAAATAATTATAATTAATGGATAAATTTTATTAAATTTACTTATTAGTTTAATATTATTGAAATTAAAAAAATATATATATATATTTGTTTACTCCTTTCCTCCCTCCTCTTTTTGTGGTGTGTGTGTACGTGTGTTCCTCTCTGATTGGTCCTGCCCTGCATGTTGCTTCCTATTGGTTGTTTGTGTTGCTCCTCCCCCTCTGGATTTTGTCCTGCTTTCAGTCTTGCTTTTGCCTCCAAGGCAGTTGCACGTGTTTGCACCTGATGAAGAAAGGCTACGTCCTTTCGAAACCGGTTGTGCTGATTTAAAATTTATGGTGTGTGAAGAAGTTTTAATTTCTTGCTAGAAAATATGTTATTTCAGCAATCGCTATAGATATACCAGAGTTCGTCTGCTATTTGTTTTTCCTCTATCATGGGACCTCTGACGTCAGGTGGGAAGAGCCCATTTTTACAGTACAATATTTAAAGAAAAAATTAATTGATTATGGAACACAGGTTATAGTTTCCCTAAAATTACAAACAGTATATAAAGGATAGTCGGAATATGTTTTTAAAGTGTCCACTACCACAGAAAAAGAAGATGCAAAATTACATTACATGATTGCTTTTGCAGCAGCATTCAAATGACGTTCGGTTGGTTTACACTGAAGTGCTACCGAATTCAAGATAGAATTCGAGTCTTCTAGAAGAGTTAAAATGCCTAAAAAAATAATTAAGAAATAAAATCGGACAGTTATTATAAGTTATTAAGAAGCAATTGTAATGTGGAAAAAAAAGTTAAATAAATAAATGGGCAATTATCAAAAGGTGGGCACAGAACACATACCATAACTTTAAGCTTTAATAATAAATATAAATGTATTCTCACTGACTTCATTTTTTTTTTCACTGGAATCCTAATTCTGTTAAAAGACAAGAATTGATACAATTTGTTGCAAAATATTTGTGTAAATATCTTAAAATTTTATTATTTTGTACTAAAAGTGAGAATTTTGGACATTCTAAACGTTAACTGATTCAAGATGTAGCACCAAAATATAGTTATAACTTATTTTCAGGTGATTCTAACGGAAAATAATGGGTAGGCATAGGGAAGTGATGATTGTGACATAATTTCTTTATCAGAAACAATACTGGTTTGATGATATTTCGAAAATAAACTGAACTTTTACAGATGAAAATATTTTGCACTTTGTTAAGTCCAAAAGTAACGATCGAAACAATGCTATTTTAACACAGACTATATTAAGTCTAATGTCTAATGAATCGAAACACTCTTATCTTTCTTTAAAATAATTTCTTAAATGTTTTTATTCTAGTAAATATTTATGTATTTTTGTAAAATTTCTTTTCAATCAATACACTTTTCTGAAATAAGAAATTCCGAAAATACTGTAACGATCGAAACATATGAAACGGCAATAATTCTTATTTAAGTAAACATATTAAATAACAATGACTTGATATCTGATGATCTGATACCTTAAAATGTATAAAAACATTTGGTGCAATTTTTTCCTAAATAATTAGTTGTTTTCTTTAAATAAAGCATATTTAATGCATTTACTTGATGTGTAACGTTTCATGTTCCCACATTTTGAAGACTGCCCAAATATTCCTTTTTTGCATATTTAAAAAATTTACAATTTTTAAAAATTCCTGCTGAAAGTCGAAGTATTCAGTAAATTATACTATGTTCATACATCAGATAGAATCATAAACAAGTATAAATTTATAATAGTATTTTTATAGGAAAACATTTTTTACTGATTTATTTATTTTATTTAAAATAAAGTTTTTTGATTTGTGATTTTTTATCTTTCAGTTCTTGATGCATTTACACATTTCTGGATTCTCTGGAATTATAATTTCAACACTTTAACAATAACGCCGTCAAAATAATATATATATATATTTTCCCATGTCAGTCAATTTATGATAATTATTTTGTGGCGTTATAATACAAGGATTGACACGAAAATTTCTTTACAAAGTTAAATCCTGGCATAAATCTAAGCTAATTAGTATTTTAGGGGGAAAAAATTGATCAACTAATGATATTTACAGTGTTCGTACGACCCGCCTTTTTATAAGGACAGACCATTTTTAAAAAAACAAAAATATTCTTAAATTTACAGATTGGGATTCTTTAATAAATAATCTTCTGGTTAATAAAAAATGATTTAAGAGTCCTCACAAAAAGAAGAGTCCTATGAGCCCTGTATTTGTAGATATATCAAATTGAGGTTTCTATGGCATAGAGTCACATTAAATTAATGCACTATATGCAAGGTATTTATGATGGTGTTAATTAATGTAGCACTAGAACCATGATGTACTGGATGTATAGTACTTCAAGATTCCTTAAATCATGCATGCCATGCTAGAACTATACTGTAGGTTGTTGGTGACTGTCTGGGAGTTATTGTCTACCCACAATTCACAGATCTATGGTTGGCAGAGTGCCAAGCTTTTTCGATTAATTCCCTTACATTTTGGGAACGCAACAACGTAAAAAGAGGAGAAGAAAGGAACTGACTGAAGAACTGAAAAGTTCTGCGACTCTAACAACCAGAGATCCGTAAATCGTGGGTGACCATTACCGGTTAGTTATACTGCTGGCCATCCAAAATGCAACACCAAGAAGAAATGCAAATATCAAAATAATATTTATTGAACACATACATTATAGTAGGAAGAACAACCGATTAAAGTTTCAGAAAATTTGGAGAAATATGTACTGAGAAAACAGTACATAAAGCAGTAACCTCTGTGTGCTATAACATCACTTATGTGCCTAGGCATTGAATCGAACAGCGATTGGACGACAAGTACGGGTACAGCACTCCATGAAGCTTCAACACGATGCCACACTTCATCGACCGTAGTTACTGGTGGGGGATGGCGTATCAGTTGCTTTTCAGTGATAAAACAGTCTCAAGCGAAACCAGGAGAACGCTCTGGCCAGAGCAGCAATTGAACACATTCTATATCAAGGAAAGTCTGGATAATACGGACAACTTGCGGTCGTGTATTGTCTTGCTTAAATGTTGCGCTACAGAGGTCTCGAATATAGGGCACAGCAAAGGGCCTTAACTCGTCAGAAATGTAACAGACGATATTCAGAATGCCGGGAATGAAAAAAAGTAGTGATCGAGACTTTTATCCAATGGTACCACATAGCGTCATTCGAGGTATGCAGCTACCAAAACTTGGGTTTACCTAAAAGCTGCATCACTGGCATGGGCGCCTTCAATGTGTGATCAATGACAATCTCGATGCAGGAATAACGTGACATCCCCTTTTCAGACAAATCAGAATCCTGTTTACAGCATCAAGGATGCCACATCCTTATTTGGCAGCATTGTGACTAATCACATTGTCAGCTGCCATTCGACATCGTCATACTAGCCAATCACTTCACTTGCAGTGATGGTAATGGGGTCCCATCGGATACACATCTCCATTACCTCTTGTTCGCATTCCCGGTATTCTGAATAGCGGCCATTACATTTTTGACGAGTTAAGACCCGTCCCTCTGCCATATATTGGAGGACTCCGTAGCGGAACAGTTAAACAAGGCAATGCACGACTGTAAGTTGTTCGTGTTGTTCAGACCTTCCTTAGTACAGAATGTGTTCGACTGTTGCTCTGGCCAGCGCATTCTCCTTTTTTCGCACCAATGAAAAAGTCAGTTTAATCGGTGAAAAGCGACTGGAGCGAACCACTAACCAGTAACTACGGTCGATTAACTGTGGCATCGTGTTAAAGCTTCATAGAGTACTGTACCCGTACACGTCATCTAAACGCGGTTCGATTCAATGCCCAAGATGATAAGTGCTGTTATTGCTCCTAGAGGTCGCTGCTTTACTTATTGTTTTCTCGGGATATATTACTTTAAATTTCCTGTAAATTTAATCAATTGTTCTTCCTACTATAATGTATGTGCCCCATAAAATATCATTCTGATATTTGCATTCCTTCTTGGTACTGCAATTTTAATGGCCACCAGTATATTTTATTACATCTAAATCCCACAATTTTTACTTTTAAGCCTTGTTTACATCTTATATTCAAAATACGCTTGGTAATTTTATTTATTATTAATTATTAGGTAATTTAAACCATTTTCTTAATGTATTTTTTTTTTTTTTCGCCGAGTAAATATGTGGTTATTAGCAGAAGCTAATTTGCCCAGAGATTTACTCCACGTTCGATTGATTTATAATCTACTAAAATGTTAAATCTTTTGTTTTCTTCAAAACAGTTAAATTCATTTGATGATTGGAAAATTAGTCTTGACTGATTATAAAAGCGTGTCTATATTGCAGAAGAAATTCATTAGTCGAGTCGCTAGATTACGAACACGAAAAAGTATATTTGTCCACGGAAAGAGGCCAATAATAATAATAATAATAATAATAATAATAATAATAACTTAACGGATAAATCAGAATTGTTACTCAAGGATGGAAACCGTCAGTTTAAGTGACAAAATATTTAACGGAGGATGGCTAAACAGAGACAGGAGAACGTCGAATAAAAAAAATAAAAGTAATAAAAATAAATTGATTAAAATGTCGGAAAGAGAATGCCAGAAAAAAATAGGCTAATGACAAACTTAAGACACCACACTAGGCATATTTACCCTTTTCCTTTTACTATGAAGTCCAATATCATTTTTATTGGTTCATATTTTAAGAATATCTCATTAAAAATGAGGGTTTTCATTTTTACTTTCTCTGACCCATAGGGTCGAGAAAGTATTGCTTTAGGGTCAAATTTTCAAACGTGAGTTTTTGTTATATTTACATGTTCTGAGGTCCCTTGAATACAAAAATCATGTTTTTAGCGAATGGTCTGTGTGTCTGTTATCATCGTATCTCAAGGACAAATAGTAGCAGAAATTCCAAACTCGGTATTCTAAATGTGTATCATATAGGGATGCTACAGTAATCTTTTCGTTAAGATGAAGCAAATGGTTCGTGTACAGGGACACTCAAAAGTATTCAAATACATTACGTCTGTGGGGGAAATTGCAGGTAAGTAGAGTTTAACATCTATATAGACTGCACTAAACCAAATGAAACGAATATATATTTTGTGTAATAGAGATAGTCAACTGGAAAAAAGTGTTGTGTATGTAGGGGGGGGGGAAGTTTCCCCCTCGAGGGGAGTAAATTTTCATGATGGGTATCTTTCAAAAGAGCTCGCCAATACCTTTAAAACGAATGGTTGATCCATCGATCTGCGATAATTTAAAATAAAGTTATCAATTTTTTTAAATTTTTAACATTTTCTTTTTTTTATATATAATGTAATATTGAGAATAAATTCAACTCTTTTTTTTAATATTTAGTGTTATACTACTTCTCTAATATGGAAATCGTCTGCATTATCATAAAAGATAATTTTTTTGAAAAATAATTTTAATAAATAATTTTTTAGAAATAGAATAATTTTTTAATAACCGAATTAAATTCTATATAAATGTAGGTGCATTAATGAAACGGGGGGTTGAGGGGGCGGTAGCCCCCCTCACACAGAACTAATTATCATATAAAACTATTCAGAAGCCTAATTTGAATTGTTTAACTTAGGTTTAGATAACAGTACTCGTTATCTTACCTCTTAATCTGCAACCTGTATTTATAGTATTAAATTTCAGGGTAAGAGAAAGTCGTATGAGTGACACACCAGATTATTATTATTATTATTATTATTTTTATTTATTTATTTATTTTTTTTTTACACTCTTTGAACAAGTTGTCTTTTATTTTTGTCAGCAAGTTTGTTAAAAAATACATTTCAACATTTTATCTGTTTAACGCTTTTTTTCCTAAAAATTTTAACTTCTCCAAAATCCTCGCAAAGACCTTATTTAAAATCAAATTAGTAGATATTCAAATTCACTAAGGCCAAGTAATCTATCACTATTAGAGACCACACTAAACTTCCGATTGAAAAAATAGACCTACGCCGTTAAAGACAACAATAAATTAATTCATTAAAATAGTTAAAGTAAAGGGATAATTCATACAGTTAATTACTTATTATTGAAAGAATGTTTACCTGCCATACGTAGAAGCTGCAATCCATCCTTTTGGAGTTCCTCTGCTGAACAAGAATCGGGAATACAGACACCAGAAACAAATGAAAATGGCAGAGACTAAAATTGAACAAGCAATTGCTGAAATTACGCATATAAATATTAATAAAACATGGAGATCGTATATACGATAAATTTATACACCTGCAAAATTCTATTATTTTGTTAACTTATAGAATATACACACTGCGTCAAATAAGTTTTTGGGTTCGTCCCAGAGCGCAGGTTGTAGGCGCTGTGAGTGTAAATGCGCATGCGTCATTTCCACACGTTTGGAAACAAATTAATAATAGCCTTTTTTTTTTTTTTTTTTTTTTTTTTTTTTTATTGTAGGCACTATAATTGAAGGGGGTTTCAAGGGGCAGAAGCCCCTCACACACACACACACACACAGAGAATTATATATAAAATAAAACTGCACCTAAATCTATTTTAGATTATGTTTAAAGTGCATTGAACTTTATTATCTCATGTTATTGATCTTAATACTTAATACGCAATCTATCTTTATAGTATTGAAATGCAAGGTAATAGAAAGTCGCGTGAGTGACACACCAGATTATTTTATGAAAAATATATATATATATATATATATAACAGAAAACAATAACAGAATAAAAATACAGAATATAGATTGAGAATCTCAATTATTTATTTTTAAGTAAGAATTATTGCACGAGGGTAAGTCAAAAATTATCCGCAATGTATAGCTAATAACTTTTCTTTCGCAGTGTTCATGCGGAAGTCTGTCCCAGTTTATATTATTGTTATGATGTTGCGGTCCTGCAATGAAAGTTTGATCCTAATTCCTCCATTTGTCTTCTTTTTGTTGCAGATAGATCATTGAGACTCATTGAAACCTTTGGACAGCCCCTGCCTGTCTGGACGAGCCAAGCTTAACGGGTTGGATGCCGTCCGCCGGAGCGAATTAATCGCTAGATCACTGCATGATAGCTTCCTACTGCCAGATAGTTATCTAGTCGCTACATAGAATGAGCTGTGTCCGACGACTCGTTCAGGCTTCTGACATCAGACAGGGAGACTGCTGGCTCCTAATCAACACGACTGCAAAGTTACTTCTGTTGACAGCTCTGGAATGGCAGGGTTGCGACTTTTGCTTCTTGACACATAATGCTCGACTGGCACACCACACCTCCAGATTGCCCAGGGGACGGAGCGCACAGACACGCTTCCTGGATACAAAACATGAATTTTGAATATGCGCACAACTAGCCTAGAGCAAGAGAGAAAGTCAAAAAAAAAAAAAAATTGAATTTTGAGGGGGGGGGGGAGAGAATCGCAGTGGGAGCCAAGAGGATAGTTGTGCACTCAGATTTACACCGAAAAGAGGAGGCAAAAACAATGGGGGAGGGGAGCTAAACACTAAAAGAAAATTGGCTGAACGGTCGGCAAAACAAGGAGCTATTAAAAAAAAAAAAAAAAAAAAAAAAAAACCGCTACAAACAGTATTTTTAAAAACTCGCCACGGGTGGTTGGAAGGAAATTTAGTAGCACATAGCGTAGAATTTTGAAGTGGCTGGGCCAATGGGGGGAGATGAGCTATGCACTAAGAGGCCTAAAGGGAGATGAAAGAGGGACCATCACAATTTTGATCCACCACGGGGGGATGGTGCCCCGCGTTGGTAGCCCGATGACTGCTAAACGACCCCATCGAGCACTTGACGGTGCAGCACATTTTTACGAGGACCAGACACCGCCACACCCTCGGGAAGATGAAAAAAAAAATTGAGTATTATAGTAATTTTTAATTGTAAGGTTGTTGAGGTGGAATTACTTAATATTGGTGGTTACGTAAGTAAACCCTCGAGGTTTCGGAGAGCTGCAGAGAGACGAGAGGAGCTTTGAGGGGCTGACTGGAAGCTGGGTATAGTTGTTCTTAGAAGCTGACCCTCCAAAGAGGGCGGCCCTGGGGACCGGGCGGGAAACCAAGGGGGGAGCAGAAAAAAAAAAGGGGGAGGGGCGAAGAGCCACTCAAGCTTGGCTCCCGGTCACCTTACCCACTCAAGGGTCCGGTTCAGGAAAACCAAGGGACTCAAAAAAAAAAATTGGGGGGGGGGAGAGAGTCACTCTGCTTGGCTCCCGGTCACCTTACCCACTCAAGGGTCCGGTTCAGGAAAACCAAGGGACTCAAAAAAAAAACAAAAAAAAGGGGGGAGGGGGGAAGAGCCACTCAAGCTTGGCTCCCGGTCACCTTACACACTCAAGGGTCCGGTTCAGGAAAACCAAGGGACTCAAAAAAAAAAAAATTGGGGGGAGAGAGTCACTCTGGCTTGGCTCCCGGTCACCTTACCCACTCAAGGGTCCGGATCAGGAAAACCAAGGGACTCAAAAAAAAAATTAAAAGAGGGAGGGGGGAAGAGCCACTCAAGCTTGGCTCCCGGTCACCTTACCCACTCAAGGGTCCGGTTCAGGAAAACCAAGGGAAAACAAAACAAAAAACAAAAAAAGGGGGGAGGGGGGAAGAGCCACTCAAGCTTTACTCCCGGTCTCCTTACCCACTCAGGGGTCCGGTTCAGGAAAACCAAGGGGCTCAAAGCATAAAAAAAGAAGAAAAAAATTAAAAAAAAATCGGGGGAGAGAGTCACTCTGGCTTGGCTCCCGGTCACCTTACCCACTCAAGGGTCCGGTTCAGGAAAACCAAGGGACTCGGAAAAAAAATTAAAAGAGGGAGGGGGGAAGAACCACTCAAGCTTGGCTCCCGGTCACCTTACCCACTCAAGGGTCCGGTTCAGGAAAACCAAGGGACTCAAAGCATAAAATTAAAAAAAAAGGGGAGGGGGGAAGAGCCACTCAAGCTTGGCTCCCGGTCACCTTACCCACTCAAGGGTCCGGTTCAGGAAAACCAAGGGACTCGAAAAAAAAGAAAAAATTAAAAGAGGGAGGGGGGAAGAGCCACTCAAGCTTGGCTCCCGGTCACCTTACCCACTCAAGGGTCCGGTTCAGGAAAACCAAGGGAAAACAAAACAAAAAACAAAAAAAAAGGGGGGAGGGCTTGGAGGGGGGAAGAGCCACTCAAGCTTGGCTCCCGGTCTCCTTACCCACTCAGGGGTCCGGTTCAGGAAAACATAGGGACTCAAAGCATAAAAAAAGAAGAAAAAAATTAAAAAAAAATGGGGGGAGAGAGTCACTCTGGCTTGGCTCCCGGTCACCTTACCCACTCAAGGGTCCGGTTCAGGAAAACCAAGGGACTCGGAAAAAAAATTAAAAGAGGGAGGGGGGAAGAGCCACTCAAGCTCCACTCAACCAAGGGACTCAAAAAAAACCAAGGGACTCAAGGGACCACTCAACCAAGGGACTCAAAAAAAAAAAAAAGAAAGAGGGAGGGGGGAAGAGCCACTCAAGCTTGGCTCCCGGTCACCTTACCCACTCAAGGGTCCGGTTCAGGAAAACCAAGGGAAAACAAAACAAAAAACAAAAAAAAAGGGGGGAGGGCTTGGAGGGGGGAAGAGCCACTCAAGCTTGGCTCCCGGTCTCCTTACCCACTCTCCTTACCCGGTCTCCTTACCCAAGAGGGAGGGGGGAAGAGCCACTCAAGCTCCACTCAACCAAGGGACTCAAAAAAAACCAAGGGACTCAAGGGACCACTCAACCAAGGGACTCAAAAAAAAAAAAAAAAAAGAAAGAGGGAGGGGGGAAGAGCCACTCAAGCTTGGCTCCCGGTCACCTTACCCACTCAAGGGTCCGGTTCAGGAAAACCAAGGGAAAACAAAACAAAAAACAAAAAAAAGGGGGGAGGGCTTGGAGGGGGGAAGAGCCACTCAAGCTTGGCTCCCGGTCTCCTTACCCACTCAGGGGTCCGGTTCAGGAAAACCAAGGGACTCAAAGCATAAAAAAAGAAGAAAAAAATTAAAAAAAAATGGGGGGAGAGAGTCACTCTGGCTTGGCTCCCGGTCACCTTACCCACTCAAGGGTCCGGTTCAGGAAAACCAAGGGACTCGGAAAAAAAATTAAAAGAGGGAGGGGGGAAGAGCCACTCAAGCTTGGCTCCCGGTCACCTTACCCACTCAAGGGTCCGGTTCAGGAAAACCAAGGGACTCAAAGCATAAAATTAAAAAAAAAGGGGAGGGGGGAAGAGCCACTCAAGCTTGGCTCCCGGTCACCTTACCCACTCAAGGGTCCGGTTCAGGAAAACCAAGGGACTCGAAAAAAAAGAAAAAAATAAAAGAGGGAGGGGGGAAGAGCCACTCAAGCTTGGCTCCCGGTCACCTTACCCACTCAAGGGTCCGGTTCAGGAAAACCAAGGGACTCAAAAAAAAAGGGGGGAGGGGGGAAGAGCCACTCAAGCTTGGCTCCCGGTCACCTTACACACTCAAGGGTCCGGTTCAGGAAAACCAAGGGACTCAAAAAAAAAATTGGGGGGAGAGAGTCACTCTGGCTTGGCTCCCGGTCACCTTACCCACTCAAGGGTCCGGATCAGGAAAACCAAGGGACTCAAAAAAAAATAAAAGAGGGAGGGGGGAAGAGCCACTCAAGCTTGGCTCCCGGTCACCTTACCCACTCAAGGGTCCGGTTCAGGAAAACCAAGGGACAACAAAACAAAAAACAAAAAAAAAGGGGGGAGGGGGGAAGAGCCACTCAAGCTTGGCTCCCGGTCTCCTTACCCACTCAGGGGTCCGGTTCAGGAAAACCAAGGGACTCAAAGCATAAAAAAAGAAGAAAAAAATTAAAAAAAAATGGGGGGAGAGGGTCACTCTGGCTTGGCTCCCGGTCACCTTACCCACTCAAGGGTCCGGTTCAGGAAAAGCAAGGGACTCGGAAAAAAAAATTAAAAGAGGGAGGGGGGAAGAGCCACTCAAGCTTGGCTCCCGGTCACCTTACCCACTCAAGGGTCCGGTTCAGGAAAACCAAAAGACTCAAAAAAAAAAAAAAGAAAAAAAAAAAAAAAAAAAAAAAACAAGGCCGAAGAAAGCAAAGAACGGTGGGCTCACTTAGGAGGGGGAGAATACCTAGAAGATAAGACTGTGGCACTAACACCTCCCTGCACTAACCCGAAGAAAACCTCAGAGGGGAGGAGAGAAAGAAAAAAAAAAGTGGGGGGAGCCAAAGTTTAGTTGCTGAGAAATCATGGCCGCTCCATTAGAGGTTTGCACCAAAGAGGAACAACGATCAGTGATCCGGACTGGTGCGACCATTTTTGAATTTGTCAATCCATTCGTAGACACTCCGCGATGGGAAGACACTTTTCCTGTACTGTGCCGAAAGTCTTTGATGGATTGTGGAACCTGATACACCTTCTGACCACAAAAACTGGATCACTGCTCGTTGTTCCTCTTTGGTGCAAGCCTCTAATGGAATTAGGATCAAACTTTCATTGCAGGACCGCAACATCGTAAGAATAATATAAACTAGGACAGACTTCCGTAAGAACACTGTAATATAAGTTATTAGCTACATTGCGGATAATTTTTGACTTACCCTCGTAAATGTACTTTGAAAAACAGTTTATTTTTTATTGTATTTTTTTTTTTTTTTTTTTTAACCTGACAGTGTAATTAACATATACACAAATTAAGAAAATGTAAATAAGCCAGTAAAAGATAATTCTGTAAATATAACAATAAACAGTATTTTCAAAAAATAATGTTACCAAGTTTAGAGCTTTCAAAGACCATGTTAAAGAGCAATATTTTCCTCTGAAGTTGCCGACTGTGGTAGAATTCGGGTTCGAAACTCGAATTCCGACGCATTCATTGTAGTCTCCTATCCATTTGAAATTTCCGTTCAGGATGCCACTCTCTGGTTTTCCATAGGAATCGATCACTTGAAAAGAAAATAAAAAATATTTTTCTTCGAAATTCATTGTATTTATAACAAGAGAGAAACACTTTATTGTTTGTATATGATTATAAAGTAATTTCCCACTATACTTATCTATTACCTCATTGGCGTCAGCCATGGCAGTTTTTTTAAATCGAAGCCTTAAACAATTTTTAATTTTGTTGGAACATAGCCTCCTAAATTAGGGGGCAACAATTCAAGCGGTAGATAGCGCCACCTGGTACAGATTGCGCGACTTTTTATTCAGCTGTCACCAATAATTTTAAGAAATGATATATTATATATATAATCAACGTTTCTTCGATTCTATTCGCCTTTTATGTATATCAAATCCCATTTTAAAAAAATTTTGGTCGCTGCTGAATAAAAAAATCGCACAATCTGTACCAGGTGGCGCTGTATACCGACAAGTTTCCGAGCCACGCGGAAGGCATCTAGTTTAGGAGGCTATGGTTGGAAGTGTGATAAAAACGCACAACACAATTTTGAAAACACCCTTCAAGCAATCAATTTCCACTTATATCCCATAATATATCTGAATGCTTTTGTGTGACCCTGTAATATAGGTCTGCATGGGTCTAAATTTCAGGCCCGGGACCGGATGGGACGGGCCCACCATAAAAAAGAAGAATGAAGTCCAAAGTCGAAATCTATCTAAAATAATAGTCGCAATGGCTATTTCTTGCTTTCCTTAAAAATAATGGAAGTATTTTATAATTTATGAGTAATGCAAGATTTTATTGCGTGCGTGCATGCGCCTGCATGTGTATGTGTTCGTGTTTATGGGCACCTATAACTATATTACGTAATATTTAACCTACTTTAATAAAGGTTACAAGTGAAAATGTTTTTATTACAATTAGAACCCTTTACACAACCCTTATTACAGTTAAAAACCTTATTACCCTTTTTCAGTTAAAATAGTGACCGTTATCGGTTCTACCTGAAATAAAAAGAAAATTTAGGCAAGAGCCTGGACTGCTGAAATATAAACGATTTTAAGATCGACTATCACCACTCCATTCAATCGTTCGCACGCGACACATGACAAACATAAATCTTTTAATATTACTTCAACATGTAAATACAAATAAAAAAGCTTAATTTTTAACAGATTGGGGAAAAAGTAATAATAGCTATATGAAATATTGTAATGTACACTTCTTGCAACACCCCTTGCCCTCTTTAATTTTTCCCCCTTACAAAGTCTTACATTATACATAAAATTCTAAACTTTCATTTTCTGATTTTATTTTTCGACTTTTTTAATAAATAAATAAGTAATAATAAAGTCTTTAGTGTTTTGCCGAACCAGCGCGATCAGAACACCGTCTTTGCTCTGCACTCCCGTTAGAAAATTTGCTTTGCCGGCCCAGAATATGTGAATGATGCATGACCTGACTTATGCGGATTTATTTTCAAACATTTGCTGGATCATTTTTAAAACTTTTCAACAAAGTTGAAAAGGGTTTATGACTTCGGCTTATCTGTCTGTCCGCGGTCTAACTCCTGTAAATATCCATGGAATTCCTTGAAATTAATATATATTATTACCATATTAGCATGTTTTTATTATCTTCTATTCTTGTTTGTTTGTTTGACCGGTACAAATCTTGCAATCATATTTTTAAGTAACTTCCCTCTAGACATTTGAAACTTTCACAGTAGCTCAGAACCCGGTGACAACACAATACTTCGAAGTCCGATTTTCGAACTTTTGATTAGTTTTCTTATAATTAATTAAATTATGAAAATAATAACATCCTAATAGCGTTAAAATAACCATTAAAATATTAGCTATAATTTAATTGTTACCAAAAAACAATTTACGTGTTCATTTTCTTTCGACATAAAAATACATACATTTAACGAAACGTGAACCTTAAAAAATTATAAAAATTTAAATTATGCATCTCTCAAAAATTGACGTCATTATAACTTTAAAATTTTTATGCACATTGGTAAGAGCTCTATGATTCATCAGAAAATTTAAAACATGGTATATAAAAAGTTTTTTTTTTTTTTTTAAATCTTATAATTATTCCCATTATTCCTCTTCGCCATCCAATTTTTCCGTATTGAAAACCCTGCTCTGCAAAAAAAAAAAAAAAAAAAAAAAAAAATGAGATCTGATACCATTCTTGCTGATTCTTATGTAAAATGACCTCCTGACTACGAATAGGTTTCCCATTTTGCCCAGTCACCCACCGTTTTCTATATACACCACGCCCTCCCTCAATTTCTTTCCCTGTTCGATAATTTTATGACCATGAATTTGATTTGAAGAATGAAAAATAATTAATTTAACACCTAAAAACAAAAAATATAAAGTTTAAAAAATAACTATAACAGATTAAAAAAAATATAAGATATGTAATGCATAATTTCAGTGGCAAATCCCCCCCCCCCCCCAAAAAAAAAAAAAAAAAAAAAAAAAAAAAAAAAAATCCCTTGTCGCAAATGTCTATGTTTTAGAATTTTCCGACTCAGTAGCCTCTCAGAAGATATTCAACGGTTAAAATAATCCTCCCTCCTCCTCAAAATTATATTTATAGCCATGAAATCACCGAAAACAGATAAAAAATAGGGGCCATTCCTAAAAAACGGTGGGTGATAGGGCAAAATGGGCGTCCTATTCGGATTCAGGAGATCATTTTGCATAAGAATATGCTGAAATGGTGTCAGAGAACATTTTCATGCCGAGCAGTGAAATGAACGTAAATGTCACCACTTGTCTGTCGGTCTGTGTTCAAAGACACCCACAAATATTGTAAATTGTTGTGTTCTATGAGAGGTATTTCTATAAACCACATTTTAATACCTTTATTTTGCACAAATCTTAATGAAACTTCTATTTATTATTCATATACATACAAATAAATAAATGAATAAAAGTTTTCTATTCAACATAGTATGTTTTGTACAGCTATACTATTTACAATACTATTTCATCTATATTGAAGATTCAACGATGCAACGAGCACTTGGAAAAGTGTTAATAATATATGCGAGCCGCATGATTTTTATTTCTTTTTTTAGGCTTTTTATTAATTATTATTATTATCATCATTATTATTCTGCCCCGTGATGTGGGAAAGTTTTTGATTAACTATACATTATGTACAATCAGTAACAAAAGTATCCGAACACTAGGAAAAATTTCCTATATTAAAAAAGTACACTTAGTACTGTTTTGTTAAATAAATCCTTGTCGAATTATGTTCTTAATCAGTCCAAGAGCATGATTCGATGAGGATTTACTTAACAAAACAGTATTAACTCTACTTTTTTTTACATAGGAGTTTTTGCTAGTGTTCGAATACTTTTGTTACCGACTGTATGATTTCAAATTTTTGATATATTAATTTATTTTATATTTTTACTTTATATCTCACCCTCTATATAATTGTAAAAGAAGTATTGTTTTTAGTTCAAATTTTCGAAATTGAGTTTCTGCTGTATATGTATACGTTTTTGAGTCCCCTTGAATATAAAAATCAGATCTTGCAGGTTAATCAGTCGGGTGCGTCTGTGACTATCTCAAAAATAAATATTAGCAGGAATTCCAAACTCGATATTCTAAATCTGTATCACATGAAGATTTACATGATTTTTTTTTATTTATTTACTTATTTATTTATTTATTTATGTCGAATGAATAGTTCGTGTACTGGGACATCTAAGAGAATTAAAATATTTATGGGGGAAATGTCTGATAGGCACAGTTTAATATCTATACACTGCGCTAAACAGAATTAAATAATTATTTTATTTTTATTATTATAACTAGGGAGCTCTACCCCCACCCGCTCCGCTCACCAACCCCCGAGGAATGCTTCGCCTCCCCCAGATTCGCTTCACTTATTAACCCCTGCAGTATTCCGCCCGCCTATTCGCTTCTTTGTCTTTCACTAAATAGGAAAATTAATACTGCACGAAACAAGACAAAAGCAAACCATTTTTTTTAAATATATATATATGTAGAAATACCAATATAAAATGTCAGATTGAAATACATAACATTTAATATTACCTTTTTAATGACATATAACCTAAATTATTAATCAATAACACTTTATTTTTAGTCCTTGTTTATTAGGAATGAAAAAATACATCCATAATTGGATAATTGTAGCAATTTTTAATGCTTCTCTCTTATAAAGGTACTTTGATTTGGTCAGCCTACGATATGCTAGAAATCAGTAATTTTTTTCAGAATAGAAAAAAATTCGTAATATCTAGTTCTAGACCATTTTTGTGTTACAGCTTTAGTATATGAACCCCTTGGCAACATTTATTTATTTATTTACTTATTTTTTTGTCACTATTTGGCGATGAATTTTTTGGTATAATTGCTTCTTAAATTAAAAAAAAAGCAACTATTTTTTCTAATTCCCGTACTTTTTACTATTGAATTTTTTTTAGTTAATTTAGGGCAGTATATAATACTCTCTGTATATATTTATTGTACTGCTAGATAATAATTTTACACATTCGAAAATGTCGAAAAAGAGAAAAATTTTATTATTATTGTTATTTTAATCTGGAAAAACCTCCTGCAGCTTCAATTATTAATTCACTTCGGTACTTTTCCATTTTGCTGGTATCGCGTCAGTAAAGTTTGCTTGGCGAGATTTGCAGCAGCGAAATGAAAGGTCCCTAATCTCCTATATACTTTTTAAATTAACGAAGAATAAAATCTACTCAATCTATTATGAGAGTTTTAGGTGATGATTTTTTTTTCTTTTTTTTTTTTTCCATTCCGTCATTAAAAATATGAAATGTACCATGGAAATGTCTAATTCTGTAATGTTAAGAAATTATCAATGCTAAATAAGAAGATTCTTTCATTTATAATTGAATTTAAATCTAAATTTTTTTGTATGCCAGAATATATCCGAAGTATTTTTAAATGTTTTTAAATAAAAAAGCTAAATACACTTTAACGACAAAAATAAACGCAGTCAGTTATAGAGACACGACATTATCTCCTTATTCACACACAAAAAGAAAAAAAATACATACATCTTATATATTAAAAAAATTTATGAAAACTAAAGGCAGTCCGTCTGGCCGTTCTATCCGGCCGATTTCCTTCATTTTTTTTTTAAATGAAAGGTATTTAGGCACAGATATGTCATCAATCATTGAAATTTACTCAACTTCCACCTTACTCAAGTTATACTCAAACTCGATTCTTCCCTGTACATTTCTTATGGGACACTTTTCACTCAAACAATTCGAATTCTCATAGCTCTTCTTCTAATGAATGGATCTTGATCGTTTCACTCTCAGAACACTCAGTGGATCAAGTTCTTTCTTTTGAGCTATTAACTGCTTAAATTCGTTGAGATTGAGGAAAGTTATGCTTGCACAATCAACTTTACATTCAATTTTTTCAAGATTTTCCTTCACTCAAACCTCTATAACTAGAGTTCTAATTAACGTAGGCTGTTGACACAAGTCTAAGAACACTCAGTGGATCACGTTCTTTCTTTTGAGCTATTAACTGTTTAAATTCGTCGAGTTTGAGGAAAGTTATGCGTGCAGAACGAACTTTACATTCAATTTTTTCAAGAATTTTTCAAGATTCTCCTTCACTCAAACCTCTATAACTAGAGTTCTAACTAACGTAGGCTGTTGACACAAGTCTAAGAACACTCAGTGGATCAAGCTCTTTCTTTTGAGCTATTAACTGCTTAAATTCGTTGAGTTTGAGGAAAGTTATGCGTGCAGAATCAACTTTACATTCAATTTTTTCAAGAATTTTTCAAGATTTTCCTGCGTTTGGTTAAGAAAATTAATATGAAGAAAATTTAATTTTTAATTACACGAGTTCTAGAATTAATTATCTTTCAACATACATTATTTTTCAACGTATTGAGGTTTTCTCTATATATTAAAAAAAAGTTTCTGTAGCTGGCGTCAAATTTTTTTTGTCTGCGACAGCATCTTCTTGCGGAGGGCAAAAGGCTCTGCATCATGGGAGGTATCAATGTGTTCCGAATATTTCAAGGAAGGCATTTCAGGAAGTTAGAAATCTGTATCATTTTAATTAACGAGGTTATTAAATAAAAACCTCGTGTTTATAAAGGTAGTCTATTTGCCATTAAAGAAATAATTTCTCTTATTACATCATTTTCCACAATGACGTCATTCTCCACAGAGAAATAAAAATGTTATCACTGGTGTAAAAATATAAAATAAATTCCGCAAACACCCTTTTTTTTTCTACTTTTAGAAAATTAATGTTATTACTGGCAATATTTATGTTTATTTTATTTATTTGTTCTTTTTTTTGTGAATAACGAAATAATGTCGTGTATGTATAACTAACTGCATTTCTCTTTACCATTAAAGTGCATTTATTATTTTTATTTGAAAACGTATTTTAAAATACTTTGATAGATTTTGGTATACAAAAGTATTTACATTTAAATTCAAACTCAATTATAAACAAAAAATCTTATTTAGCATTGATAATTTTTTTTACACTACAGAATTAGACATTTGCATGATATATTTCCTGGTACAACTATAATATCTTCCCACAGCTGAATTTGGCGATTTTTCTTTGGCGCCGATTTGAACGATAACGATGTCGTTCTGGACTGTTTGCAATATAATATGGCAGCCTGCATGCTGTTTATTTTGGATTTATGATTTTATGATTTACGATTTGTAATCTTATATATTAAAAAAATTTATGAAAACTAAAGTCAGTCCGTCTGGCCGTTCTATCCGGCCGATTTCCTTCATTTTTTTTTTTAAATGAAAGGTATTTAAGGCACAGATATGTCATCAATCATTGAAATTTACTCAACTTCCACCTTACTCAAGTTATACTCAAACGCGATTCTTCCCTGTACATTTCTTATGGGACACATTCACTCAAACAATTCGAATTCTCATAGCTCCTCTTCTAATGAATGGATCTTGATCGTTTCACTCTCAGAACACTCAGTGGATCAAGTTCTTTCTTTTGAGCTATTAACTGCTTAAATTCGTTGAGTCTGAGAAAAGTTATGCGTGCACAATCAACTTTACATTCAATTTTTTCAAGATTTTCCTTCACTCAAACCTTCATAACTAGAGTTCTAATTAATGTAGGCTGTTGACACAAGTCTAAGAACACTCAGTGGATCAAGCTCCTTCTTTTGAGCTATTAACTGCTTAAATTCGTTGAGTTTGAGGAAAGTTATGCGTGCAGAATCAACTTTACATTCAAATTTTTCAAGATTTTTTCAAGATTTTCCTTCACTCAAACCTCTATAACTAGAGTTCTAATTAACGTAGGCTGTTGACACAAGTCTAAGAACACTCAGTGGATCAAGCTCTTTCTTTTGAGCTATTAACTGCTTAAATTCGTTGAGTTTGAGGAAAGTTACGCGTGCACAATCAACTTCACATTCAATTTTTTCAAGAATTTTTCAAGATTTTCTTGCGTTTGGTGTAAATCAATTATTTGAAGAAAAAATCTATATATTAATTTGAAACATGTTTTTGTCTGTCTCCACTATATTGAGAGAACTACTTGGTGTAAAAATTTGGTTGAGGTGTCTAAAAAAAGGTCTTGGTCTGTAGTTGTGCAATGAAAAGAGAAAATAAAAAAAAAGTCGAACAGTTTCCCCCCCCCGGGGGGGAACGGGTTAAAGCTCCAAATTACTTCACGGTGTGGAAAGTGTACATATGGGGACTAGAGTCGAATACTAAAAAATCACTTTCTGCGAATTTGGAATTTTCGATTTTAAAGGGGGGGTGGAAAGGGGGAAAGTAGATTTGGAGGGGGGGGGAAGGGGGGAAATTAGTTTGAGAGGTAAATCCGTTCTAGACCCACACATGTAGCACCTCATTTCAAAGGTCTTGAAATTTCATGTCGATTGGGGATGTTCGTATACAATACGAACGATGTTGATTATGGATGTTTGTATACAATATAGTGCGACCCCTGGTGGTGAAAAATGGAACTAGGTGATTTTGCTGTAGACCCTATTATGTTACATCTTATTTTAAAGGTCTTGGTATTTCCTGATCGTTGGTGATGTTCGTACAGAACACACTGCGCCCCTGGTGGTGGAAAGTGCAACTAAAGCATTTTGCAGTTGACACCACCATGTGACACCTTATTTAAAAGGTCTTGGAAATCCAAGGCGATCAGTGATATGGGTCTTGAAATTTCATTTCGATTATGGATGTTTCTATACAATATAGTGCGTCCCCTGGTGGTGAAAAATGGAACTAGGTGATTTTGTAGTAGACCCTATCATGTTATATCTTATTTTAAAGGTCTTGGTATTTCCTGACCGTTGGTGATGTTCGTACAGAACACACTGTGCCCCCTGGCGGGAGAAAGTGCAACTAAAGGATTTTGCAGTTGACACCTCCATGTAACACCTTATTTGAAAGGTCTTGGAAATTCAAGATGATTGGTGATGTTCGTATGCAACATACTGCGCTCCCTGGTGGAGGAAAGTGAATTTTGCAGCGCGTGCGTAGCATGCCTGCTATACGGTGCCGCAGCCACAGGCGGCGGAAACACGATTCAGAGGTTCGTGCGGTTCAAGATTAATTTTTAAGAATTTTTTCATGGTATTAGCGACCCGCATGTACGCTGCCACAGGCACCAGGGTCACGAGCCCGAGTTCCGTTCTGTTTGAGGCAATTTTTTTTGTTATATATGATTATTATTTGTTTCGCGATGCTTTCATTTAAAAATAGAAATTCAAACAAAATAGAGTTAAAGATATTAAATCATACAAATTTAAAGTTCATTTAAGGTAATTATCATGGGCCCGGGCAACTCCGGTCGGGTTCGTTTGGTTCCAGGTTAATTTTTGGGAATTTTTTCATGTTGTTATCGATCCGTGTATGCGCTGCCGCAGGCACCGGGGTCACAAGGCAGAGTTTCATTCGGTTCGAGGTAATTTTTTTGTTACAGCTGATTTTTTATTTTTTTATTTTTTGCGATGCTATGCTTTTATTAAAAAATAGAAATTCAAACATAATCGAGTTAAAGATATAAAATCATACAAATTTAAGGTTCATTTAAGGTTATTATCATGGGCCCGGGCAACGCCGGTCGGGTTCGTTTGGTTCCAGATTAATTTTTGGGAATTTTTTTATGTTATTAGCGGCCAGCGTATGCGCTGCCGCAGGCACCGTGGTCACAAGGCAGAGTTTCGTTTGGTTCAAGGTAATTTTTTTGTTACATCTGATTATTTTTTCGCGATGCTTCATTTAAAAATAGAAATTCAAACAAAATCGAGTTTAGGATTTAAAATCATGCAAATTTAAGGTTTATTTAAAGTTATTATCATAGGCTCGGACAACGCCGGGCGGGTCAGCTAACATGTAGTCATAGTATTAAACGAAATAGAAAATAAAAGATAGCAACTATTTATTTGGAGTCAGTTTGACGTCACCAATGACAATACTTTGTAGAAAGTGGTGTCGTATTTCTATTTATAAGCATTTTTCCGAATTTCTTTTTTTTAAGTGAAATGTCGTAAATTATACTAGCTGGAACCCGTCGAATGCGACGGTCACTTTATTGACCGTAATGTTTCAAAAACCGTCGCATCATTATTTAAATGTATTTCAAGTTAAAACATCTAATATAATTTACGACATTTCACTTAAAAAAAAGAAATTCGGAAAAATGCTTATAAATAGAAATACGACACCACTTTCTACAAAGTATTGTCATTGGTGACGTCAAACTGACTCCAAATAAATAGTTGCTATCTTTTATTTTCTATTTCGTTTAATACTATGACTACATGTTAGCTGACCCGCCCGGCGTTGTCCGAGCCTATGATAATAACTTTAAATAAACCTTAAATTTGCATGATTTTAAATCCTAAACTCGATTTTGTTTGAATTTCTATTTTTAAATAAAGCATCGCGAAAAAATAATCAGATGTAACAAAAAAATTACCTTGAACCAAACGAAACTCTGCCTTGTGACCACGGTGCCTGCGGCAGCGCATACGCTGGCCGCTAATAACATAAAAAAATTCCCAAAAATTAATCTGGAACCAAACGAACCCGACCGGCGTTGCCCGGGCCCATGATAATAACCTTAAATGAACCTTAAATTTGTATGATTTTATATCTTTAACTCGATTATGTTTGAATTTCTATTTTTTAATAAAAGCATAGCATCGCAAAAAATAAAAAAATAAAAAATCAGCTGTAACAAAAAAATTACCTCGAACCGAATGAAACTCTGCCTTGTGACCCCGGTGCCTGCGGCAGCGCATACACGGATCGATAACAACATGAAAAAATTCCCAAAAATTAACCTGGAACCAAACGAACCCGACCGGAGTTGCCCGGGCCCATGATAATTACCTTAAATGAACTTTAAATTTGTATGATTTAATATCTTTAACTCTATTTTGTTTGAATTTCTATTTTTAAATGAAAGCATCGCGAAACAAATAATAATCATATATAACAAAAAAAATTGCCTCAAACAGAACGGAACTCGGGCTCGTGACCCCGGTGCCTGTGGCAGCGTACATGCGGGTCGCTAATACCATGAAAAAATTCTTAAAAATTAATCTTGAACCGCACGAACCTCTGAATCGTGTTTCCGCCGCCTGTGGCTGCGGCACCGTATAGCAGGCATGCTACGCACGCGCTGCAAAATTCACTTTCCTCCACCAGGGAGCGCAGTATGTTGCATACGAACATCACCAATCATCTTGAATTTCCAAGACCTTTCAAATAAGGTGTTACATGGAGGTGTCAACTGCAAAATCCTTTAGTTGCACTTTCTCCCGCCAGGGGGCACAGTGTGTTCTGTACGAACATCACCAACGGTCAGGAAATACCAAGACCTTTAAAATAAGATATAACATGATAGGGTCTACTACAAAATCACCTAGTTCCATTTTTCACCACCAGGGGGCGCACTATATTGTATAGAAACATCCATAATCGAAATGAAATTTCAAGACCCATATCACTGATCGCCTTGGATTTCCAAGACCTTTTAAATAAGGTGTCACATGGTGGTGTCAACTGCAAAATGCTTTAGTTGCACTTTCCACCACCAGGGGCGCAGTGTGTTCTGTACGAACATCACCAACGATCAGGAAATACCAAGACCTTTAAAATAAGATGTAACATAATAGGGTCTACAGCAAAATCACCTAGTTCCATTTTTCACCACCAGGGGTCGCACTATATTGTATACAAACATCCATAATCAACATCGTTCGTATTGTATACGAACATCCCCAATCGACATGAAATTTCAAGACCTTTGAAATGAGGTGCTACATGTGTGGGTCTAGAACGGATTTACCTCTCAAACTAATTTCCCCCCTTCCCCCCCCTCCAAATCTACTTTCCCCCTTTCCACCCCCCCTTTAAAATCGAAAATTCCAAATTCGCAGAAAGTGATTTTTTAGTATTCGACTCTAGTCCCCATATGTACACTTTCCACACCGTGAAGTAATTTGGAGCTTTAACCCGTTCCCCCCCGGGGGGGGGGGAAACTGTTCGACTTTTTTTTTTATTTTCTCTTTTCATTGCACAACTACAGACCAAGACCTTTTTTTAGACACCTCAACCAAATTTTTACACCAAGTAGTTCTCTCAATATAGTGGAGACAGACAAAAACATGTTTCAAATTAATATATAGATTTTTTCTTCAAATAATTGATTTACACCAAACGCAAGAAAATCTTGAAAAATTCTTGAAAAAATTGAATGTGAAGTTGATTGTGCACGCGTAACTTTCCTCAAACTCAACGAATTTAAGCAGTTAATAGCTCAAAAGAAAGAGCTTGATCCACTGAGTGTTCTTAGACTTGTGTCAACAGCCTACGTTAATTAGAACTCTAGTTATAGAGGTTTGAGTGAAGGAAAATCTTGAAAAAATCTTGAAAAATTTGAATGTAAAGTTGATTCTGCACGCATAACTTTCCTCAAACTCAACGAATTTAAGCAGTTAATAGCTCAAAAGAAGGAGCTTGATCCACTGAGTGTTCTTAGACTTGTGTCAACAGCCTACATTAATTAGAACTCTAGTTATGAAGGTTTGAGTGAAGGAAAATCTTGAAAAAATTGAATGTAAAGTTGATTGTGCACGCATAACTTTTCTCAGACTCAACGAATTTAAGCAGTTAATAGCTCAAAAGAAAGAACTTGATCCACTGAGTGTTCTGAGAGTGAAACGATCAAGATCCATTCATTAGAAGAGGAGCTATGAGAATTCGAATTGTTTGAGTGAATGTGTCCCATAAGAAATGTACAGGGAAGAATCGCGTTTGAGTATAACTTGAGTAAGGTGGAAGTTGAGTAAATTTCAATGATTGATGACATATCTGTGCCTAAATACCTTTCATTTAAAAAAAAAAATGAAGGAAATCGGCCGGATAGAACGGCCAGACGGACTGACTTTAGTTTTCATAAATTTTTTTAATATATAAGATTACAAATCGTAAATCATAAAATCATAAATCCAAAATAAACAGCATGCAGGCTGCCATATTATATTGCAAACAGTCCAGAACGACATCGTTATCGTTCAAATCGGCGCCAAAGAAAAATCGCCAAATTCAGCTGTGGGAAGATATTATAGTTGTACCAGGAAATATATCATGCAAATGTCTAATTCTGTAGTGTAAAAAAAATTATCAATGCTAAATAAGATTTTTTGTTTATAATTGAGTTTGAATTTAAATGTAAATACTTTTGTATACCAAAATCTATCAAAGTATTTTAAAATACGTTTTCAAATAAAAATAATAAATGCACTTTAATGGTAAAGAGAAATGCAGTTAGTTATACATACACGACATTATTTCGTTATTCACAAAAAAAAGAACAAATAAATAAAATAAACATAAATATTGCCAGTAATAACATTAATTTTCTAAAAGTAGAAAAAAAAAGGGTGTTTGCGGAATTTATTTTATATTTTTACACCAGTGATAACATTTTTATTTCTCTGTGGAGAATGACGTCATTGTGGAAAATGATGTAATAAGAGAAATTATTTCTTTAATGGCAAATAGACTACCTTTATAAACACGAGGTTTTTATTTAATAACCTCGTTAATTAAAATGATACAGATTTCTAACTTCCTGAAATGCCTTCCTTGAAATATTCGGAACACATTGATACCTCCCATGATGCAGAGCCTTTTGCCCTCCGCAAGAAGATGCTGTCGCAGACAAAAAAAATTTGACGCCAGCTACAGAAACTTTTTTTTAATATATAGAGAAAACCTCAATACGTTGAAAAATAATGTATGTTGAAAGATAATTAATTCTAGAACTCGTGTAATTAAAAATTAAATTTTCTTCATATTAATTTTCTTAACCAAACGCAGGAAAATCTTGAAAAATTCTTGAAAAAATTGAATGTAAAGTTGATTCTGCACGCATAACTTTCCTCAAACTCAACGAATTTAAGCAGTTAATAGCTCAAAAGAAAGAGCTTGATCCACTGAGTGTTCTTAGACTTGTGTCAACAGCCTACGTTAGTTAGAACTCTAGTTATAGAGGTTTGAGTGAAGGAGAATCTTGAAAAATTCTTGAAAAAATTGAATGTAAAGTTCGTTCTGCACGCATAACTTTCCTCAAACTCGACGAATTTAAACAGTTAATAGCTCAAAAGAAAGAACGTGATCCACTGAGTGTTCTTAGACTTGTGTCAACAGCCTACGTTAATTAGAACTCTAGTTATAGAGGTTTGAGTGAAGGAAAATCTTGAAAAAATTGAATGTAAAGTTGATTGTGCAAGCATAACTTTCCTCAATCTCAACGAATTTAAGCAGTTAATAGCTCAAAAGAAAGAACTTGATCCACTGAGTGTTCTGAGAGTGAAACGATCAAGATCCATTCATTAGAAGAAGAGCTATGAGAATTCGAATTGTTTGAGTGAAAAGTGTCCCATAAGAAATGTACAGGGAAGAATCGAGTTTGAGTATAACTTGAGTAAGGTGGAAGTTGAGTAAATTTCAATGATTGATGACATATCTGTGCCTAAATACCTTTCATTTAAAAAAAAAATGAAGGAAATCGGCCGGATAGAACGGCCAGACGGACTGCCTTTAGTTTTCATAAATTTTTTTAATATATAAGATTAGATGTTTTAACTTGAAATACATTTAAATAATGATGCGACGGTTTTTGAAACATTACGGTCAATAAAGTGACCGTCGCATTCGACGGGTTCCAGCTAGTAAATAAATAAATAAATAAGGTCAGGTGGGGGTAATATGGGCATAAAAACACCGTTTTTGAAAATCAGTGGCAGAAAAATTATATAATATATTTAAAAATATAATAATTTTTTGTTGCAGATATACATTACAAGTGTTGAGGTGCTTGAATTTTCGATTCAATATTTAAAAATAAATAAATACAGAGGCTGTTCGCACATTTTTTAGACGATTTTGATAGAGTGTACTGAAGCAATTTCACTCATATTTCGAGTTTTATTTGTTCAGTTTGATAGCCCTTGTTCTTAACTAACATTCTACATCATAATTTCTATGAGAATAATGCTTTTTATAATATCGGAAGAGGTATATTTTTCTACCCCTCTTGAACGGCTTTCCAGAGTCCACAAAGTGTTGTAGGTCGGTGTTTGGATAATGTTGATTTTAAGAGTCGAAAAACACAAAAATACAACAGTGATACATCAGAAGATTTAGCAGGAATGTCAGTGAAGGGTATGGTTTTAATTCCCGTTTTTTGTTCTATTTTTTTCTAGAAAAGCAATTGCGGATTGTGATGTGTGGCTGCTTGTTTTGTCTTTATACAGTTCAACGGATTGATAGCATTGTGGATAAAGATCTGGATTTCATTTTTAAAAATTGGAATTAAAATATGTTCTTGAGAGTATTTAGAGTTGATTTTGACATTTTTGTCACTTTTTTTTTTTTTTTGCTTTTATCTTGCCCTTGTATGAAAAACCAGTGGCAATCATAAATCCTTTAGAAAAACTTTCTTTTGATGCTTTGAGCCATGTAGCAAATTTTTTTTTCTCCACTTTTGTGATAATAAATTGACCTTTTTTTATTGTAACCACTTAAATAGACCCAAGATTCATCTGTTGTTGCAACATTTTTCCGTTTTTCTCCTGATAAATAATTCTTTTCATAAAGATTTCACTAAAAACTATCTTTGGAAAGAGCGGAAACCAATCCTTCCATCCACTGCCATTTTAAAAGCGCATTTTCGCATCTAAACAAAAATTCTAAATATCAGAAGATAAATAAAAATTCCAAAAATATAACTGTTGTGAAAATAAAATTCTCCATGCAAACGATTTTTTCTTACTTCGAAATAAAATCGTCTAAAAAAATGTGCGAACAGCCTCTGTAATAACGATTTAAAATAGACTAAGTTTTATACCCACTTTACCCCATGGCAGAAGTCAGTAGTCTGTTTGATAATGTGAGTTACTCGTAAAAAGGGAGCAAAATTGCAGTTAAATTTTCTGGAAAGTGTTAAAAACACTTTGCAACAAAACTGAAAAGTGTTTTTAAGATTTTTTAACAAAGTTTAAAAATGTTTATGACTTCGGTTTGTCTGTTTGTCCGTCCGTCTGCGCTCTATAATCAAGCGTTATAATTAAAGGGTATTATTAACGTAAATATTTATGGAATTCTTTGAAACTGATATATGTTATTCTAGTTCACTATGGGATGTTTCTCTGTTGAAAATGGAGGAAATGCTGCCGCTGATTTATATACAGGGACACTGAAAGAAATCCAAAGAATTTAGTTCTATGGGAGGTATTTCTATAAACTACTTTTTGATATTTAATAAAATTAAACATAATTTATACGTCTCATTAATATATTAAAACCAATGTAACATTTAAAATGAGATTTAAAAAAAAGAAATACAAAAATACAAAGACTTAAAACTTTAAAAATACATTTTAATTAAAAACATTAAAACTCAAGACAGACGTTTCGGGTAGAACACTAGCCCTCCTCAGTGTCAGACATATAAGCACAAACAACATTTACAAAAATTCATAATACATCATAGCAAGATTAAATATTCAGGAGGAATTGCTTTAGCCTCGTTCAAGGCAGAATGTTGCATTTTGGTAAAAGCGCCCTCTATAAAAATACGGGATTCATATATATTTACATTAGAAGCTAAAATTTTAAAGTTTTCAAATCCGGAATGTGATCACTATTGAGAGAATGGATTACGAGTTTTGATCTTAAATCTCTTGTTTTATAGGAGCATTTATGTTCCTTTAATCTAATTTCACCTGTTCTGCCAGTTTCACCGATATATGTAGAATCACAATTTTTACAAGGAATACTATAGATTACACCTAGACGTTTAAAAGGGGGAACAGGTGACTTTTTGATAACTTTATTTTGCGCAGATCATAATGAAATAAACATTAATTTTACTAATACACTAATTATTTTTCTATGTAATACAATACAATTAGAATTAAGATTTACAGGGACACACAAACATATTCAGCTGCAACTAGAAGTTGCTGGAATTACATTTTCGATTTTATTAAGCATTTTTAACTCTTTCTAACAATGTTTAAGAGTGATTACGTATGAGTTGGATTAGCCCATCTGCCTGTCTTTCTGTCCGTCTGCACTGTACAAAATATGTCCTATTTGCTGCCAGAAATTCTCTGTAATTTGAGAAAATACGTTCTAACAACGTAATTTTTTCGTGAATTGCACGTATTTTCTCAAATTACAGAGAATTTCTGTCAGCAAATAGGACATATTTTTTACAGTCTCTCTATCTGTACATTATTTAACTTCCGTAAATATTCATGGAATTCCTTGAAACGGATAAATATTATTTATGTTTACTAAGTAATGCCCCCTATTGAAAATGGAGTAAATACTACCTGTGCACTGTTAAAAATGTCAACAGAAAACTCTGAGTAATATATTATCTTAAGTCTTACGTAAAATTACAGAGAAAAATAATCTGGAGTGTCACTCACACGACTTTCTATTGCCCTGAAATTTAATACTATAAATACAGGTTGGAGATCAAGAGGTAAGATAACGATGTTATGTAAACCTACGTTAAACAATTCAAATTAGGCTTCGGAAGAGTTTTATGTGATAATTAATTCTGAGTGAGGGGGGCTACCGCCCCCCTCAACCCCACGTTTCATTAATGCACCAAGATTTATATAAAGTTTAATTCGGTTATTAAAAAAAAATTCTGTTAATTAAAAAAATTATCTTTTATGATAATGCAGACGATTTCCATATTAGAGAAGTAGTATAACACTAAATATAAAAAAAAAAGTCCATTTTATTCTCAATATTAAAAAAAAAAAAAAAAAAAATTAAGATTTTTTTTTTTTTTTTAAGTGAAAAAAAATCGATAACTTTGTTTTAAATTATCACAGATCGATGGTTCAACCATTCGTTTTAAAGGTATTGGCGAGCTATTTTGAAAGATACCCATCGTGAAAATTTACTCCCCTCGAGGGGGGACTTCCCCCCCCAGGGGGAGAGGCGAGTCTCCTACATACACAAACATTTTTTACCAGTTGACTATCTCTATTACAAAATATATATATTCGTTTCATTTGGTTTAGTGCAGTCTATACAGGTTAAACTCTACTTACCTGCAATTTCCCCCCATAGATATAGTGTATTAGAATTCTCTTGATTGTCCCTGTACACGAACCATTTGCTTGATCTTAACGAAAAGCTTACTGTAGCATCTATATATGACACACATTTAGAATACCAAGTTTGGAATGTCTGCTACTATTTGTTCTTGAGATATGCTGATAACAGACAGACACACGCAGAGACACACAGACATACACACAGACACACACAGACATACACACAGACCATTTGCTAAAAACATGATTTTCGTATTCAGGGGACCTCGAAACGTGTAAATACAGTAGAGCTTGGATAATTCGAAGTTGAAGGGACCAGAGAAAAATTCGAAGTATCCAAAAATTCGAATTACATATACCATTTTGTCAAAAAGACGAGAACAATTAAAATAAACTGGCGTGTCACTCACACGACTTTCTCTTACCCTGAAATTTAATACTATAAATACAGGTTGCAGATTAAGAGGTACGATAACGAGAACTGTCATGTAAACTTATGCTAAACAATTCAAATTAGGCTTCAGAAAAGTTTTATACGATAATTAGTTCTGTGTGAGGGGGGCTACCGCCCCCCTCAACCCCCCGTTTCATTAATGCACCTACATTTATATAGAATTTAATTCGGTTATTAAAAAATAATTCTGTTTTTAAAAAATAATTTATTAAAATTATTATTTTAAAAAATTCTTTTTTATGATAATGCAGACGATTTCCATATTAGAGAGGTAGTGTAACACTAAATATCCAAAAAAGTCTATTTTACTCTCAATATTAAAAAAAAAAAAAAAGATTTTTTTTTTTCTAAGCTTTTTTTTTCGTTAAAATTAATTTAAAAAAAAATCTATAACTTTGTTTTAAATTATCACAGATTTATAGTTAAACCATTCGTTTTAAAGGTATTCGCAAGCTCTTTTGAATGATACCCATCATGAAAATTTACTCCCTTCGAGGGGGGACTTCCGCCCCAGGGGGGGGGGGAGGCGAGGCTCCTACATACACAAGAATTTTTTCCCAGTTAACTATCTCTATTACAAAAAATATATGTTCGTTTCATTTGGTTTAGTGCAGTCTATAGACGTTAAACTCTACTTACCTGCAATTTCCCCCATAGACGTAATGTATTAGAATTCTCTTGATTGTCCCTGTACAGTGTACACGAACCATTTGCTTGATCTTAACGAAAAGCTTACTGTAGCATCCCTATATGATACACATTTAGAATACCAAGTTTGAACTTTCTGCCATAATTTGTTTTTGAGATATGCTGATAACAGACAGACACACACACACAGAAACACAGACATACGGACCATTTGCTAAAAACATGATTTTCGTATTCAGGGGACCTCAAAACGTGTAAATATAACAAAATCTCGCGTTCGAAGATTTGACCCAGAAACAATATTTTCTCTACCTTATGGGTAAGAGATAGTAAAAATTAAAACCCTACGATCAGATATTTAACGCACAAAATTTATACCAAAGAATTAATTCTGCGAGCTTAATTATTCAACACTTTTTACTTTCTCTTACCCATAAGGTAGAGAAAGTATTGTTTTTGGGTCAAATTTTCGATCGCGAGATTTTGTTATATTTACACATTTTGAGGTCCCCTGAATACGAAACTCATGCTTTTTTGCAAATGGTCTGTGTGTCTGTGTGTGTATGTCTGTGTGTGTGTCTGTCTGTTATCAGCATATTTCAAAAACAAATTATGGCAGAAAGTTCAAACTTGGTATTCTAAATGTGTATCATATATAGATGCTACAGTAAGCTTTTCGTTAAGATCAAGCAAATGGTTCGTGTACAGGGACAATCAAGAGAATTCTAATACATTACGTCTATGGGGGAAATTGCAGGTAAGTAGAGTTTAACATCTATAGACTGCACTAAACCAAATGAAACGAATGTATATATTTTGTAATAGAGATAGTCAACTGGGAAAAAAATTTTGTGTATGTAGGAGCCTCGCCTCCCCCCTGGGGGGGAAGTCCCCCCTCGAGGGGAGTAAATTTTCATGATGGGTATCTTTCAAAATAGCTCGCCAATACCTTTAAAACGAATGGTTGAACCATCGATCTGCGATAATTTAAAACAAAGTTATCGATTTTTTTTCACTTTTAACGAAAAAAAAAATATATATATATATATATATTTTTTTTTTTTTTTTTTTTTTTTTCTTTTAATATTGAAAATAAAATGGACTTTTTTTTTTTTGGATATTTAGTGTTATACTACCTCTCTAATATGGAAATCGTCTGCATTATCATAAAAGATAATTTTTTTAAACAACAATTTTAATAAATTATTTTTTAAAAACAGAATTATTTTTTAATAAACGAATTAAATTTTATATAAATGTAGGTGCATTAATGAAACGGGGGGTTGAGGGGGGCGGTAGCACCCCTTACACAGAATTAATTATCATATAAAACTCTTCCGAAGCCCAATTTGAATTGTTTAACATAGGTTTACATAACATCGTTATCTTACCACTTAATCTCCAACCTGTATTTATAGTATTAAATTTCAGGGTAAGAGAAAGTCGTGTGAGTGACACACCAGATTATTTAAAAATAGTCAGATTTTTGTTATTGCTTTTTTAAGTACAATCTTTGTGTCATAGCATATGACTTCAACCTATCAGTTGATTTAAAAATTGAATCTTCTACATTAGACATGACTTTCAATTAAAAAAAATCTCGAAGTTCATGTATATAGACCATAGACCATATATATAGAGATACCATACCACAGACCATATATATAGTTCATGTATATAGACCATATCTTGTGATGCACTAGGTAGGGCTTCTCTTGTATTTCCTTATTTTCCTTATTTTTATTTTAAAAGAATGTAAAAAAAAAAAAAAAAAAGATGCACTTTAGCTGAGAAAAATCTCGGTAACAAATTTTACTGTAGTATTTTAAAGGTAATCGTATGAAAAATTCGAATTATCCAAAATAGAATTCGAATTATCCATGATTTTTTAACATTATTTTAATACAAAATTCAAGGGACCGAGTAAAAAATTCGAATTATCCAGAATTTCGATTTAAACAAGTTTGAATTATTCAAGTTTCACTGTATAACAAAATCTCGCGTTCGAAAATTTGACCCAAAAACAATACTTTCTCTAGCTTATGGGTAAGAGAAAGTAAAAAACGGAGATGTTAAAAAACTTATTTTATACGTTCATTATAATAACTAATATTAAATTAATTAATTATTGTTGAGAATATATTTCGGACTTGGAATGCTTTTTCTAAAGTAGAAACAATCATTTTTAATTACTTTCTCTTACCCATAAGGTAGAGAAAGTATTGTTTTTGGATCAAATTTTCGAACGCGAGTTTTTGCCATATTTACATGTTCTGAGGTCCCCTGCATACGAAAATCATGTTTTTAGCAAATGGTCTGTGTGTATGTGTGTGTGTGTGTG